>CM061919.1:255442925-255545953 GCA_031002005.1 Vandiemenella viatica
CTATTCCTTCATAGACCTCAGCGGAATACAACTAAGCTCAATAAAACACACACAGTATATCAATAGCTGGTGCTGGTATTAAGCAGTAACGCAATCAGTGGTTTTCGATGGCTCCAAGACCTGGAGGCTTGGCTCTGAAGAACCTCATACACCTTACCTTCATGTTAATACTTTTCCCCTTTAAGGATCAAATTCACATTTAGTCCTTTCTTAAAATATGATATTGACAAAGCGGATACCTTAATATTTAAAATGATACGATATTTATCGATTTTTTTTTTTGCTTATGGCTTTACGCCTTGTCGACGTCGAGGTCATTATAGGCGGGAAAAGACTGTGGGAAAGGAACTGGATGCAATACGGCCATGGCCTTTTGAAGGAACCATCCAGGCATTCGCCCGGAGTGATTTTGGGACACCAAGGAAAACCCAAATCTGGATGGCTGGACGGGGAATCGAACCCGCATCCTCCCCAATGCAAGTCTAGAACGTTAACCGTTCTCTCACCACGCTGGGTTTTATCGATTTCGACTCGTGACAAAAAAAAGCGTTTTACAAATAATAGTACTTTTGTTAATCTAGGAACGAACTCCAGAAAAAAAAATTCTTAAAATATAATCTTACTTAAGCGGAAAACTAAAATCATACCTCATTTACCGATTTCTATTGGGTATCAAGGGGGATAAATTGGTAGTCGCAAAGAAGAAAAACGGCTTTCGTAAAAAACTTTATTAAGAAAAATTAAATTCTTAAATTAGGATGTTATCAAAGTGGACACTTAAATGTTTGAAACTATACCTCAATTATCTATTACGGTAAGGTATGAAAGAAGAACAAAATAACTTAGAAATAATACCTACGATGAAGACCATAGATATGTAATGACTAGTATTAGTAGGTAGTAGGAATTTATTCTGGAAAAGCTTGTAAGTAAAAACGAATAACGATCAATTTAACGATGATTTTCGTGATATCAGTACATGACTGGTTAGATTATTGGAGTATTTGGCTAGAATTTTTTTAAATAATGTATTTTACTTTAAATGATGCAAAGAATAATTTCAAAAACGGGTAACTGTTATTTATTTGATTGATATTTTTCGCGATTAGGTAATTTCTCAGAGTTTTCAATAAACTTCATTGTTTCTTTTCTTCTGCCGAAAAATTCTTGGATTTTGTTTTAACCTGGTACTTATAACTGATACAGATTATACAGCGCAAACATAGAATATCCTTCTCCTTACATGTATTTCTCTAGTTATTGCAAATAATCAATAAGCTACATGTAAATTTAAACAAATATACGATTTTAATGACTCGCATTATTTTATTTTTTATCCCTGCTCTTCATATGTTTGTGCAGTTACTTCCACAACAGTGAATTACCTCTCATCTGACATCGAAATTACACTTTCTTTTATCACTATAAGTGCAAGAAAAATAAAATTCAATTAATTATTTGAAACGTACGCTTCCTTTTAGCAGCGCTATTGTGGCAGGCAGACTAACTAATACTTCAGGTATTATCGAGACTCGCCGAACATTGCCGATCATGTAGGTGAGCGCGCAATCTTCAGGCAACGCATTTTATTAAAGAGGGTTTGGTGAATGACGTTCTGTTTAGTACGATTACAGCCCTTTCAAATTTGGAGTGCTCTTTAGCGGTCACCTAGTTTAAAGAGCCAGTCGAATTGAATACATTGCTATTTATTTGAACATCAAAGCTTATCTGTGTGTTCTTAATGAGAAACCCTTTAGTTCTTCCAGATGTCAAACGAAATGTGAGACTAAAAGGTATCCATGCATCCGAATATATTTAGTCGTCGTTTGTAAAGGAAGGTAACGACAGAATAACGCCTTCACCTTTCCGGCTCAGTTGGAGTGAACAGCAGCCTATCTCCCAGGGGAGCACACTTAATCGGAGTCACCGGTAACAGAGGGCGGGGTATCATTTCTGCCTCCGCTCATCGGTTCTATCGGCTGAAATAATAATGAAATGAAAGGCGGCGCGGAGGCTAAGACGATTGCCGCGCCCTCTGCCGCCACCCGAATCGGCCGTGAGTCCTAATTGGCTGCCCGAGACGGCGCAATTAATTTAAGTAATTAGCCAATGCTGCTTCAGGCGCTCCCAGCAATTACTGGCTCAGTTCAGATGGCAGAGGCCAACTTGGACCGTCTGCGTTGGCGCAGGCGGCGCTTATTAAATTTTCAGCGGGTCAGCTCGCGATTTGGGAATTTTAAAATAACACGTCGCGAGGTGTTTTTTCGGAACGGGACCCGCTACGCCGGGGGTTGGCATATTCATCAGGATCGCCACGGGAGCTGAGCACAAACAGTCGGTGCGGAAGCATTTATATTTAAATATTTCGAATACTGAAAAATTTTCGGCTAACGAATTCTGCCACCAATGTGCTGTGCGGAGAAATACAAATGCACGGATGCTGCAGAATTTTGTATACCACAGGATTTTTATTTCAGAGCAGAAGTTTTGATATCCGGAAATACAATGATAATTTAAGTATGACCACACTGAAAGTGTATCTACTGTTCGGCACTCTGTGTTCTGTTCCCCAACTTGTGCTAATTTTTACTTTCAGTTCTAAAAGTAAATTTCTAGACTGGTCAAGTTGTAAAACGGGGTACAGTAGTCTCGTATACATACAACGTTCTCAAGCGTAGTGGTTGATTTTGTATGGACAATGTAACTACTAAGTAGGGTTGTAACCAAGGTCATCTTAGCGGGTGCAAATGTTCAATGGTTAACATCCGCGGAAGTTTTTCGGAAGAGGATGCGGCTGTGGAAAAAAATAAATTTATAGTTAGTTGGATTTTAATATTTTTTCAAAAAATAAATTTTAAACAAAAATCAGTATATTTTTTACCGAAAATGCTTCATTTTGCATAAGCAAATTCTATTTCCATTTAACACTGTCACGTAATTCTCTGCCTCTTTTTTTCAACAGCAGAAAACGTTGGATGATTTAACAAGTGAATTAAATTATTTATATAACTACACACGCGTCAACAAAACAATCTTTGACAGGCCTACATGAACTTTGCGGAATTCGGGACTCGATTCACTGAAGCTTGCCCGCCACCCGCCTTTCCACCGCTCTAGCGGCCCATTTACAGTCGAATTTGTAGGTTCTACAATTATCCGATTTTGCTGGACCATGAAAGGGGTTGCAGGACTACATGCAGGATGAGTTGGAAGAGGTTGGAATTCCAAACTTCCAGCACGAACCCCTGCCCTCCAACAAGCTATGGCGTTGGATCTTGATTGGAGGAATCATCCTGCGAGTGTGCGATAAGGACACTGGTGTGCAGCTACTAGAAAGGGCTGCTTGCACCCCTTCTACTTGCATAAATTAGTGACAGCATCTTGCAGTAGTTCTACATGGAGGTCCTGCAAGTTGGACCGTGAATAGGCGTGAATTGTTCAAACTTGCAAATTCGTGCTTAGGTAATGACACGGTTCATATCATTGTTACCTTTTTTACAGTATCGCAAGGAATGAAAAAGTTACTTTTTCATTATCTAAGCGACAAAAAGGCGATTCTCGTACAAAGAGAAGATATATATATATTACAATGCAAACAAAACAGCCGCTATACTTCCTCATTAAAAGTTGCGGATGCGAAAGCGGAGGCAGAATTTCATGCGGAAGTTTCGCTCATGCGGACGCGGTGCTCCGTTACATTCCAATTAACAAGTAAAATATTTTGCATGTTCTGTGCAATCAACATTTAATTTAGGACAGTAACTCTAACTGAAATGAGAAATAATCAAGTGATTACTGTTAATGATAGGTAAGCGTGTTCATCGTGTGAACTTGTCTGCCAAGCTGTGATCTAAAGCTCCCGGCCTTCGTTGGTGGGCTAACAACAGCCAATAATCTTTTCACTCTCTGTTCATATATGTCACTAATATATCAAGCTAAGAATTTAGATGAATTAAGCTGAAAACCATCCATAAAATATATATATATTTAATTACAAGTTGAATGAACACGCCAATGCAACTGTTTACTTTATTTATTGCTGCGTTTTACCTCTCATCGAGGCATCATCAGCGACGAATAATTTACATTTTTTAACAACAGGAAGGACTGCCTACGGGATCCCCAATATCAGGCACCTTAGCCAATATATTCATAGACAACGTAGAAATGGAAATACTGCAAAAACTAATCCCCAAGAAAGGATACTAACGCATACCATACTAAAAAATGTAAATAATTCGTCGCTGATGATGCCTCGATGAGAGGTGAAACGCGTACGACGCAACAATAAATAAACTAAACAGTTGCATTGGCGTGTTCATTCAACTAGTAATTAAGTAAGCAACTGTTGAAACATGGCCTGCAACAACATCGCATATATATATTTCATTTAAAACAACATACTAATTATTATAGGATTATTATTTACTTATGTTTCTTCGGTGTATATTTTTTCGTTGTGTTCTCTGTCCATAGATGTCACTGTTACATTATGCTTAAAAATTTGGGATCAAGTTTATATCGAGATAAGAGTGAATGCATTAGTGCGCGTGTGACAGAAGCTTCTACATTTCCAAGCAGCAGTATCAGCGGAAGTTTTGATTAGAATGATTGAAATGTGGCGTGGGCCAGAATCACAACTGGTATTCGTCGTTACAGCACAGGACATTAGTAATTTTTTTTTTTTTTAATATTTTAAGTAGATTTCAAGAGCGCAATATTACTACAGCCGTTAGTTTAAATGAAAGTAATTCCACATTTATCACGATCTATGTGGATTGTTCCAGAATTTAAAGTAAGTATATCCTCTGTTTTTAGGAATATTTTTAGTTTCATATGCTTTCCCTGACGCCGTGATACTGATGTTATTATTTCAACCTGATGTAAGCTACTGCAACTGTATCGCGATGTAAACTAAAACCAATTTTATGAGCGTTATTTAATATCAATTCTACTTAATTAAGCAACTGCGAAAAAATGGATTTGCTACAATACTGCATTATTTTTAACGGGCTTAGAAGCTAGTTTTAATACATTAAATAACCTACTAAGTAAGGAATATTAAACTATTCGGCAAATTTCATGTGAGCTTGTATACTCGTACTTCGGCGGAACTCAGAAAGTGATAACCATGATTAACCGTTTCGTTTCCCTGAAATGTATTTCCGAATAAAAAATCATATTCAAATGAAATTTATCTTTATAACTCTCTAGATATCTGAAGAATGGAAATGGGCAACTTCTCAGGAATTTTGAGACCAAATTTTTAAAGTTTACTAGCATTATCTTACGTTCAATTTATTGCTTCCTTTATCAGATTTGACGACTTGATTGACTTATCTTCCAGACTGTGTCAGTTGGCTAAAAAATATCAATACTAATATAATAGATTCCAAAGTAACTCTCTCTCTGTCTGTATGTTACGTTTTCGCGGGTGAACGGTTTAACTGATCTTGATGAACTTTGAAAAGAAGATACTATTTCCCGTCGGGAAGAACTTGGGGTACTTTTTTTCTATAAATAATATATTCTGCGACAGAATTTTGAAAACTAACGGAACAGTGTGTAAGTTTCTATAATGCTACGCTAGAGAGCAGGCTAGTGGCTTAGTGGTTAGGACGCTTGCCTTCACAAGTTGTGGATCCAATCCCGGGTTCAATGTTCGACAGGGTCAGGAATATTTAAGAGTTGTTTTTGATCATATTAGCCGTGTCTGGACGCTCAAGACGTCGGAATCCACGGTAAACTGTAGGTCCCACCAATTCAAGGGTGGAATGCTTGGCTAGTCGAAGGTGGCCGAACAATACTTCGGGATCTCCGGGCCAACAATGCAATACGCGTTTACTTTTTTACGCTATATTTGTCACTCCCTGAATCAGTTAGTGTATGATCTGTTAGTAAATTTCGTTTACAGACAAAACTTATTGGAGGAGAGCGAAATCACCCTGCTACCTAACATTCCGCAGGACGGGGTTCATACCCCGTTCGGCCGTCCTGACTGGGGTTTTCCGTGGTTTCCCTCAGTTACTCTAGGCGAATGCTGTAATAGTTCCCTATAAGGCCACAGCCGACTTCCATTCTCCCTCCCTCCATGTAGGTTAGTTAAGATTAAAAGGGTCTTTGTGACTCTACAGAAGAAAAACTTATTGTTTAGTATAGATGTTGATTTGCGCTCTATCATATTATCATTTTGTGTCTACCCAAAAGTTAGTGGTATCTGTATATTTTGTCTTCTTTTTTGACATTCTTCACAGGCGTAAATCAGACCTAATGTGAGAACACGATCAGTTAAAGTTATTATTATAACCCACGAATCTGAGTCTGATGCTGAAGAAAGTAGAGACGACCAAGCTTGAAGTCAAGCTGCCTCGGTTAAGCACCACCGCACCTTAGTTTGGTCTGTTTTTAAAACATGTTGCAAAATGATTTTCATCATGAGACAGGTTCGATGGTGGTTTCCCCGTCAGATTATACTGTTTTTAGGACATCTATTAAGTAACTTAAAGCTGTCTATACACAATTTTAGCACTAAAATTCTAAGTCCATGCCTACAACGTCGCGGGTAACAGCCAGTATTACTGTATTGTAAATCTGTAAGTGGACTTCGTCTATCTGTCCCTTCATTGCCGCAACTTACTGAACCGATTTTGAAGTAGTTTTCAAATTTTGGGAGCTTATCTAGCTTAAAATATTCTGCGGTATATTTTGTCAATCTGTGTGGTCGGGGACGGAGCAAGAACGATGCTCCATTCTTAATTGGAACAGATAGGCGGCACAGTTGAAACTACATCTAACACAAACACACCTTCCTCGCCTTCAAAAACTACTCACAAAAGATCACACTACAACACAAATAAATCCTAAGCTCTCTGGATTCCGCTAATATTGTTTCAGTGACTGTAACGTTGGTTGTTTACTTCTTTAGTTTTCTTAAATATAGTACCTTGGAATACATGAAAAACGTAAATCAAAATACAACATCAAAGATTAACGTCCCCATGAATTTGGTATTTACTTTACGGCAAAGATTATAAAGATACTACATTAAAAACCTCGGATAGAATATTATCAACACTTAAATTTGATCACATTCGTTAAGCATATTTCCTCTCAATATCAAAATTTGAATGTAGCATTATGAATATTTGATTAGTTGAATTCTTAATATTTCTAAATTATATTACGTTAGAGCATACAGAAAACAAATGTTAACTTACTGATAGCTGGAGGAACAACGGAAAATAGAAAGCAGCTAAAAATAGTCACATTTCCTACAGGGCATTTTGGTGTTCTTCCTTTTTCGGGACTGAGAACTACTGGACTAGCTGAACGCTGCGACGGTGCCCTATTTCTGTTATGATATTTATGTAACTAACAAGCTAAATCATACTAAAAAGCTCTCGTGCATCCAGCCTGTGAACCGCACCAAGTAAAATAATAAGGAGAATCGTAAGCACATTGTGAAAGCAGGTCGTGCGAAAGTTGGTGAAAAAAACTAGGAGGAAGAAAAAGAACAAATAAATATCAAGAAAGAGAGAGTACAATCAGTACAAAATCAATCAGGAAGTAGTCCTAGTATCAAGAACAAAACTTAATCCGTTTATTTATTTAGCTGATGGAAAAATGGAGAGTATATAGTATAATAGGTAATAAACAACAAATTCTCATCCTAAAACAATCGACAAGGCACCTGAAATTGAAGTTCAAGGTTGTGTGCCCAATCATTCTGAAGATTTCATGATGCTTTAGCAAATTCTTCCAGTGAAACTGGGTACTCAGTCGATAAGCACAGTGGCATCAATGAATAAGCAAAATTACAATTCTCTCTATTTGGCACAATTATATCATATTGATATTTATTTCTGAACAAAAAAGAAACTGAAACAAATTCTTAAGTGTCAGTCTAATATTGGAAATGTAACTGTAAATACGCAATTCATCTGACACAGATAAGTCAGAAGCATAATAGCGATCTAGTGTTCTGTACGTTCGTCTGTTACAGCTGTAACTACTAAGCGTTGCGGAGGTTGTCCAGAATTAGCAGACAGCAACACGCCAGCCAGACACGGAAGCACTCTGGCCCCTGGAGTGAGTGCTGGAGTGTGTGGAGGCGCTTGGAGCCGCTCCAGCGGCACTTTACGGCCTTAATCCGCTCGACGCGACGGCGCTAATGACGCACACATATCGGCTCCATTTTAGCGCCCCGCCGAGTAATGGCTGGTGTCGCTTATAAAGCAGTCCCTTTGTGCGGCCGCTATAGTGCAGACAATTCCCTCTGACCGGAGAGACGCGACCTGTCTTCACGATGCGGATGTTCTCGTGCCAGCAAGTGGATAGTCCCAAAGGTGGAACTATAACTACGAATTCATTTCTGCTGAAATAATGTCACAACACGAATAAAGTATCTAAAGTAATAATAAAAACATATTCGGTCATTTTTTGGGTTGTTGAAACTAGATACCCAACGACGTGTACTTGCACAAAATAGAAACGAGAGTTTCTTCTTCTTTCGATTTTGGACCACAGGAATCAACTGACTTACTGATTGGCCTTA
This sequence comes from Vandiemenella viatica, assembly GCA_031002005.1. Classification (NCBI taxonomy): domain Eukaryota; kingdom Metazoa; phylum Arthropoda; class Insecta; order Orthoptera; family Morabidae; genus Vandiemenella; species Vandiemenella viatica. Next base: position 255,451,480 of record CM061919.1, read on the forward strand.
ATCAATAGGACCAAAACTAAATTTATGATGGTGGGAAAGAATAGGAAAGAAATGATGATAACGCTGCACGGAGAAATAATTGAACAAGTGGAGTCCTTTAAATATCTCGGGAGTATTGTGAGTGGAGATATGAGCTACAAGAAGGAGGTAAAAACTAGAATAGCAATGGCAAAGGAAGCTTTCAATAGAATGAAAAATTTACTATACGGAAGGCTGGACAAAACCCTGAGGAAAAAATTAGCTAAATGTTTTGTGTGGAGCGTAGGATTGTATGGAGCAGAAACATGGACGCTACGCAAAGAAGATCTAAAGAGGTTGGAAGCTTTTGAAATGTGGATATGGAGGAGGGTGGAGAAAATAAGTTGGGAGGACAAAGTAAGGAATGAGGAAGTGCTGAAACGAATACGAGAGAAAAGGTCACTCATAAAAACAATAAGAAACAGAAAAAAGAACTGGATTGTTCATGTGCTGAGGAACGAATGTTTGCTTAAGACGGCTCTGGAGGGGACTGTAAACGGAGAGAAGAGAAGAGGTTGGCGGTGGATGAAAATGATGGATGATATGATAAACGGGAGACATGAAGAAACTAAGAGAATGGTGGAACAGAGGGAGGCGTGGAGGGCTGTCACTGTGCGTGGACCTGCTGTATAGCAGAGAACCCTTCATGATGATTACTGAGGATCCAGATGGTCTTGGTCTTGGTCTTCGTACATTGTTCCCGGAACTCCCTGAATTTTAGTCTGAAACACTGTCCAATTCTATATCTCATCTGGATGGATTACAATTTTTTCCGTACCTTTTTTCGTCTCTTCAACCTATTTTGTTGTCACCTTTAATTTAGTGATGTAACTGAAAATTTGTTTCGGTCAACCTGCTCTCACTCATTCTCATAAAATATCGATAATATTTCTCATGGGCATTGTGTCTGTAATTTTCACATCGATATGAATATTCATATATCTTCTTCTACCAGGTACAGCACTTTTACTGGTCCTAGGATTTTTCTTTGAATTTTCCTCTCCGTTTCCTCTAATTCCTCCATTTTCTTATGTAATACCAGGTTTTCTCAGCTGAGCGTTGCTTCTGACTTATAATGTATAATCTTTGCTTTGTAGGAAATCGCTTTCTTGTTGTGGTTTGTGTTAAGCTATTTGCTAGAACAATCTTCCTCTGTCTTACATTATTCGCTTCCTTATCTATCGCAGAATTTATTGATAACAATATATGCAATTTATAATACTTCCTTTTTATACAATGCAATCATGTTAAATCTTCTGTAACTGATACTAACAAATTGTTTTAAGAGTATACATTTCCTTGTCCTTGCGTAAATAGAGACTTTGCCCTACAATCGAGCAGTTTGTCCTGGTAGCCATTGCAATGGAAACTTTCAATGGAAACACTTGGTAACCCCTAAAGTTGCAGCTATCAGAGAGACTGATGCGTTCGGCTCCTTGCGTCTCACTCACGCATGTGCCGTGCTGTGATAAACAGATTCCCGGACAACCATAGATGAACTTTTAATTGAAATTTTAAACAAACAATGTATATTAATATTTTTGAATAAAAATCCGTCTTGTAACAACTGTTTTTATTGACTTGTATCTACCAGCGAGGCCGGAGCGGGCGTACGCCTTCGACTCGCCCCACCGGCAGGACGTCCCACGATACATGCCAGTTAGCACCGACGGGCGGTGAACCAACAGCGTGATACAAGTCAATAAAAAACAGTTGTTAGAAGACGGATTTTTATTCGAAAATATTTATGCAACAACTGCGGAACATGGCCTACAACAAGATTAATGTATATTAACGTAAAATAAGTACACTATCTCAAAAGACGGTAAAAAAATCCTATTCATCCCTGTAAGATTTATATTAATTGAAGAAAAGGCAATTTGAAAACAGAAATTTGATCTATATTTCTAAAACGTAAGTTATGGTCATGTAGTATTTGTGTCACGCCATGACGTCACACTATGACGTCGCACTATGACGTCACGGTGTTCGCCTCCGCAGCGCAACAAACACCGAATGGAGATGTTCGAGATAATCCGCGTTATTTATTAATAACAGTTCCATTTAACTATGCATCCGCGAATAAATTAATTCTCATAACTCTGAAAGAAAAGTATGTATTCCGTTGAAATCGACAAATTAATTATTAGTAGCTTTTTCTTAATTAAAATTCGTTAGATATAGATCTTTCTTATACACTCTGTTCAACGATACCATTGTTACAGTAAGCTAACAAATATTTACATTATATAATTTTCAAGTTAATAAACGTTTTTTGATGAAAATTGTACTTAGTAGGCGAAGAAAGAAATTTGTAAAATATTGCATTCAACATGTCATTTTTGACGGGCTTACAAGATGTTTATATCCAATTCAGATATTTTAAGTCAATGTTACAATATACTGGACGAAATGATTTGCAGAAACACTGAAACAAAGGTATGTACTGCATTTAAATTAATATATTAATTATTAGATGCTTTTAATACTAATATCACTAAATCAGAAATATATAAATATTTCCAGTAGGTCAAATTTAAATCGAATTGCACTGAATATATTGGTACGCGGGTAATTGGATCTATGAATTTTTAACAGCAATATTAGTAGAAGTTTGGTAATGTGGAAATGCAGATATGACCAGACAGCTAACACATTTTTTACAGACTAAATCACGATGAATTTAGTTTTATAAATAATTTAAGCTGCTTTCATAAGCTCCCAGTTACTGAAATTACGGTATTTTTTATACGGATGGAAGTAGTTCCATATTTATCATGCTGAATGAGACATGGACCAGGAATTAAACCAATACCACGCGCTATAGCATAAGGTTTTAGGATTCCTAATTTATTTTTAACTTAATTGGTCCCCTAATTCTGACATCATTCATTCAGAAGAAGTTACATCTGTACCGCTGTGTAAACTACAGCCGAAATATTTCAAAACATGGTTAAGAGCATTACGTAACAATGTTTATTTAGACAACCACAGAGAAATGAATTGTCAGAGGAATCCGTTATAACAGTGATTTTTGACGGGCTTTGAGGTTAGTATATATATATATATAATAGCCCATTCGATGGCAAAACATGGCAGTTCCCATTATCTCAACAATTTCAACTGTTCCTTCGTCAGGGCGATCACAGTTTCCCCTGATATCGCAACCTCCTCTGAACTGTGTAGATGGGAACTAGCATACCAGAATATACTTGACACTAGACATCCTCCAGGCTTCAATGTCCAATAAGTCCTTCCCACTAGGCCAAAAACTTATTATTGCTTATTGCATATATTCTATTTCTCCTACTTAAAGTATTTCAAAATATGTTTCCTACTATTTATATTTATGTCCTCAGCCAGTAATTATGTTGGTGTTGTTCCCACATTTCCAAAGATAATATGTCTTCAGCATTATCGATCTAGTATTTGCCTGTAGTACCATCTTTGCCGGCTATGCCGCACAACCTCCATTCACCAGACAACTTTCGACGTGTACACGTCCTGCCCTGCCTCGTGTCTCACACCTGGCTAGAATAAGGTTAACCGCCGAAATATTGTGTTTCTTGTTTTCATCTTTCTTAATGTTCATCATTCGCAGCTGCCTTCATCTGTGGTAATTACTGGGTCGTATTTCCATATCGATCCTTTGTTTATTGCCTTAAATCAATTTTCCTGCTTATTGTTGTTTATATATATATATACAAGAAGAAAAACTAGAACTATTGGAAACACAAACAACTCGGACGACCAAAGAATGATATTAAAATTTCCTGCCTAGCCTTCGGAGATGATTTAGCCATACTAACAGATGACGAGACCACATCAATTAAACAGCTCTCAAAGAATGCGCTAAGTCAGTAGGCTTTCAAATATCTTTCCAAAAACCAAGTTAATCTGCTCAAAACTTAACCCTTTGACTGCTGCCGGCGGATCGTGTACCTGCCGCGCTGTGGCCTGCTACCTGCGCTAAGTGATTATCCCTGGGGACGGAGCCGTCCGAGCGGCTCCAACCGCCCTGTGCTGAATGTTTCTGGCGAAGCACTGTGACCTCTCACGACTGATACAGAATAAATGCTCTCACTACATAGTTTCTCTGCAAATAAATTACTACAGAATAAAACTGAATCATTAACCCTATTTTTCATAACTAATAATTATTTCTTGCTTGCATTTTTCTCTCGATTTTTGCAGCTTTTGTCGAAAGCGCGGTGATTCTTAAATTTACGTCAATAGTTTACAGTTTTTTCTTGGCAGTTTCTGTAGGTCCCTTACTGTATTAGAGTGTTATTGTTGATTCGAAAAAAATGCTAGAAATATTGTATTCCACACTTACATACCGCGTTCAAACCACCACTGTAAAATTAGAGATATTCGAACTCATACAGAGAGTTAAAGCCATCCGATTTTTCCTCGCGCTATTCACGAATATAGAAAGAGACCTTAAAATGATAATTGTAGGCGAAGCCTAGGCTCCCAGCACACAAACATTCGTACGATAAGCTAGCGACCAAAACTGCAAAAGGCTATTGAGAAATGTGGCGAGAAGTCTGCTTTACGACTCAGGTAGCGGCGCGTCTATATTCGTCATCAGCACACAGGTAGCGGCAGGCGGGTGCGGCTTATCTCGTCATCAGCACACAGGTAGCGGCAGCCGGGTGCGGCTTATCTCGTCATCAGCACTCAGGGGAAATACGACGGCTGCGGCTATACCCGTCAGCAGCAGTCAAAGGGTTAATACTTATAATCTTATAAAAAAATGTGGACAAATTGAGAGCGTCCCTTACTTGAAGTATTTGGGAGAAATCATCGAACCCAAAGGAGGAGAGAAAATAGCACAGAAAGTTCGCTTGCAAAAACTTAGGAGAGCCTACGGTAGAACCTTCGTCAAATATAATAAAAAATGTTTGGATACGTACACAGAAGTCAGACATGACAACACAGTTGTCAAACCTGAAACCCTGTGCACCAGCGAAATTTTAACACTGCACAGGAAATGTCAACTAGAAAGAATTCTGAAAGAAGAACGCTAAAGTATAATAAAGGTCATCGACCCAGACTAAACAAACGACGGATACATACTTAAATCTCGATAAGCTACAAAAACACTGCCAAATTTCGCGGCAGACATCAGGAAAGGAAGATTAAGATTTTATGGACATATCCACAGACTCCCAGCAACAAGTCTAATTCACAAAATTACGACGTACATTGAACAGCTAAAAACTATGCCCTGGGTCCAGCAGATCAAAAAAGACCTGGAAAAAGCTCACATAAACTTGTCGGAAATCATAGACAGACACACGTACAGACAAAAAAATTAACAAATGGGAAGTAGCGCTGAGGAATGAAGTCACCAAGACACTGGGGACAAAGTAGACTGAAGAAACTAAGAGAATCCACGTAGAAAAAAATGAGAGCTGTATGGAGACACAGAAAATTGATTCGTTAAGGCTTTGCGTGATCCAACAGGGTCCAGTTGCAGATAATAATAATAAGCAGGGTCACGTATAAGTAAATATGTCTGTAAGTTGGTGCATGGTTTTTGGTGTGTGGCCGGAATGGAGTAACTCTTCGTTTTGTAAAAATTGCAGTGTCACGAAAAAGATATGTCATTGCTATGAAATTTATTCCGTAGATTACGGATATGATAATACACAAATGATTAGATTTACAGAATTGTACATCCACTTTGTCCCTCAGAATTCAGTACTGCGTGAAGCCGCAACGTGCTGCAATGAGAGCCTCTAGACGACGTGGAATGGAATCGAAGAGAGGCTGGATGTGCTGATGGGTAACACACTGACACGCGGTTTGTAGGCACGCCCGCAAAGCATCGACAGTGGTTGCTGGAGGACCAGAACAAATGTACGTTGCCGATCGAGTATGTCCCAGACATGGGCGACTTGTCTGGTGAACGTACAGCCCAGGGAAGCAGTCGTTATTCCAAGAAATCTTACATATCCCTCGCCACATGCGGCTGGACATTGTCATGCTGAAATATGGCCATTTGGGGCTGCCTGCTGTGCTCTCGGCTCTGAAACCTCCCTCTCTGAAGAATTTCCTCCTCTCTTCTCTTTCAACAAAAGATTATTTTTTTTAAAAAAAATGGCGTACAGTCTTGCATCCATCCAGCCAACTCTCTGCGTTGTTGCTAATCTCAAACTTCCTGTTTTGAGGACAGAATTTAATAGAGCTCTGAATGACTTGAAAGCAAATGAGGCAGTTCGAATTGACGAGATCCCTGCAAAACTTCTTAAATCCTTAGGAGAAGAAGGAATCGAAACATTATTGAAGCCGATATCAATTATGAAACAGGGGAAACGCCAAACGATTTTAATAAAAATATCATCTTCACACTTCAAAGAAAGCACATGCCGACAAATGTGTGAATTATCTCAACGTTAGTCGAAAGTCACATACTTCAAAATTATTGACAAGAATAATATACAGAAGAATGAAAAGGGTAGTAGAAGAGATAGTAGGTGTAGATCAGTGTGGGTTTCTGAAAAATCAAGGTAAAAGGGAAGCAATTCTGGCTTTAAAATTAATACTAGAAGGGCGGATCAAGAAAAACAAAATACTTTAATGGCTTTTGTTGATTTACAAAGTGCTTTTGATAATATTAGGTGGTACAAGATGTTCAAAATTTAAAAAAAAGTCAGGTATAAAATATTGAGACAGAAGAATACTTTATAAACTATATAAGAATCAAGTGGCTATAATAAAAGTAGAGAATCACGAGAGACATGCATCAGTTAAAAAGGGTGTGAGACAAGGTTGTAGTCCATCCCTGTTAATATTCAACTTGTATGTAGTTAAACAAAAATTTCCATGTGGCATAAGTTTTCAGGGAGAAAAAATCAGTAAGCTACGATTTGCTGATGAAATTGTCTTGTTAGCAGAAAGAGCTGACTATACTGAGAAGTTACTGAATGGCATGAACAAAATACTGAAGGAAGATTGGGTTTTATCTAACAGGCAATAACGCTTGTCTCGCGACGAGATCGTGACGTCACCGTGACGTCACGATGACGTATTCGTACTCAGCGTAATCTGCGGAAAAAACGTGTCACCAACGGGACTGCACGGAAAGCAGGGGTTTTTCGGGCGGGTAGAAATTTCTCAGAAATATAAGGAACAACACTCATCGCAATAAGTGAAACGCGATATCGTTTTCTAGAATATATCCCATCCGCGTAATTCTATATTGCGATACCACTGGAAAGAAATGTTCGAAATTTCTGAAAAACATAAGCACAGAAATATATAATTCATCGCAAATGTGAATCGTGGAATTGTTTTGTAAAATACATTCCATCCGCGTAATTCTACATTACGATACCACTGCTAAGAATTATCAGTAACGGGAGAGCAAGGAAAAAACGGGTTTCTCGGATAGGGGAGAAATTTCATGCAGACAAAGAAAAAAATTATTCGTTGCAAATGAGATTGGTGGTATCGTTTTCCAGAACATACCTTAATTCTATATTACGATACCAACGACAAAAAAAAAGTCACAAACGGCGCGCGGGGAGAAATTTAATAATAATAATATCATGCATACTAAGAAAAAATATAAATACTAGTAATAAGTGACCGGAAATTGAAATTGAACGGTTCACATATATCCTGAAATAACATGAATATAATTATACCTTGAGCTATGTATGCTTTTCACTTCATAATAATTCTCCTGTGAAAATATTGAAAACTTACCGAACGTAGAAGGCGTACAAACAAGGGCACTTGATTCGAGAACTAAACACCATGGGACGAAAGAATTACTCGGATGTTGTATAAAAAAAATGAAGAAATACCATAATGAAAGTACCTACGCGGATGGGATATGTTCTAGATAACGATACCACGATTCACATTTTAACCCATTAGTTTTCTCCTATTTCTCCTCACCCGAAAAACCTCTCTTTTCCGTGCAGTCCCGTTAGTGACATATGTTTTTACGTACATTACTGTACGCGGAGTCTGAATATGTCATAGTGACGTCACTATCACGTAACGTTAACAGCGCGAAGCTAGCGGTATTGCCTGTTAGATAAAACCCGGAAGATTTTGGATTAAATATAAATCAAAGCAAGACTAAAGTGATGAAATGTAGCAGAAATGATACCAATACTAGTAGATTAAATATCAAAATAGAATGGGATGCAATAGGAGAAGTGAGTGGATTCTGTTACTTGGGAAGCAAAATTATAACCGATGACCGAAGCAGGAATGATGTTAAAAGCAGAATAACACTAGCAAAAAGAGCCTTCATGAAAAAGAGAAAACTTTTAGTTTCAAATATTGATCTAGGAATTAGAAAGAACTTTTTAAAACTGTATGTGTGGAGCACAGCACTTTATGGTAGCGAAACTTGGACTTTAGGAATACCAGAAAGAATAAAAATTGAAGCATTTGAAATGTGGTGCTACAGAAGAATGCTGAAAATTAAGTGGACAGACAAAGTAAGAGATGAACGAGTTCTGGAATGAAGAAAGAAGTTTGTTGAAGAAGCTAACAGAAATAAGAGACAGGCTGGCAGGTCATATTTTGAGACATGCTGGATTGGTTAATTTGCTGCTGGAGGGATTAGTCGGAGGTAAGAACTGTAGAGGAGACAGAGGTTAGAATATATGAATCAGATAATTGAGGACGTGTGTTGTAAGGGATATGTAGAGATGAAGAAGTTAGCATAAGATAGGAAGGATGGAGGATTGCATCAAACCAGTCGAGAGACTGATAACACAAAAAAATATTAAATTTCTTCAGTGTAACTAATAAACACAGGTGGCAGGACTCCACAGGACGGACATAACACTCAATTAATCTCACCTGTGTCCTAGGGCGGACTCGAACCGGCGACTCTCGCAAAGCGAAGCCAGCTCTCTAGCCTCGTTAAACAGTAGGGCTAGAGTTCCTCTGGGGCCTTGGTGAACGTTGGCCCCAGCCAGAAAGTCTGTAAACAGAGCTTCACACACCACTGATTAATTAACACAAAGGTGAAACAGATTAATTACCAAGTGGATAAACCTACTTGCAATCTCGACTAAAGTTCCTGGGGATATACGGGCGTTCATTTCTAATGCCGGAGAGCCTAACGTTGGCTGTTGTTAAAGGCTCTGAGCCTTGAGCTAGCTAACCTCAGCTTGTGGGATCTTACAATTAGTGAATTGTCCCCCTGGTTGCTAGTTGAGCGCTCTGCTGAAATTGCTGAGGGGAGTGCTATACTATCTTGTTGTACTTTATTGAGGTCAGCTGTAGTGTAGCTAATAAAAAATATTTTGCGATTCGCTGGTTTAACTGAGAGATCTCTTCGGTTCTGAAACCTGTATTCATATCATGGCTAATGAATTCAAAATAAATAACTCAAATAAAAAGTGGTCTCATTGTTCTCTGTGGTATGTTATGTTGACATTCAGACTGTCCAGGAATTGAAGGACAATCCTGCCACTGCAGATAGGTCCTACTCTATGACAAAATTTTATTTTAGTAAAAGCTTCACGATTTTCGAGATAATTATTTTTAATTTTTTTTTCGATACATGTGAACTTGTTCAGTTTATTCAATGTATTTCTACAAATTAAGATTTTTTGAACCCCGTTTTTTTTTTTAATTTGCTCACGGATGTTTGAGTCATGTACGAGAAAAATGATCTGTTTTTCCTTAAAACGTTAACAAATCCTTTTAAAAATCTTGTATAAAAAGTGTATACAAATTTATTAAAAAGGCTGACTTTGACAGACTGTGGTGTAAAAAAATGTACTAAGTGTTAACTTCAATTCGATAGACTTTAATTTTAATAAATTCAAAATACCAACATTTGCTTTGAACTACTATAGACACTAGAAACACAATATTAAAGAGAATTTTAAAGAATGACACCATTTTAAAATTGGAAATAACGAAGCAATTTTGGAATGTAATTGGAACGATCCGCTCGACCATCCTTGAATAAATTAAAAAAAACAAGGTTCGAAAAAGCTTAATTTGTAGAAATGACATGGAATAAACAGAACAAAGTAACAAGTTCCAAACTTTTAAAAAAAAAAAAAAAAAAAAAAAAAAAAAAAAAAAAAAAAAAACTCGAAAACGGTGAGACTTAAATAAAATGGCGAGTCTTAAATAAAATTTTGTCATATAATAGGATATGATATGACCTATTTGCGGTTGCAGGATTATCCTTTCATTTTTATATATTATTACAGGAATGGATCTTCGGAAACACAAATTAAAAACGATATAATTAACCATTGTTAACTATTGGTATTAGAAAAGCTAGTGATAAACAGTTCGGATAAACAATCCTAAAAATTCCAAGAGTTTTTTTTTTTTAAATTGTGAGGGGTGGTGAGGGGGGATCAGAAACGCGTATATTTGATTTCATACAACAAATATAGCCAACTGATAGTAAATACATTGGGTTATTTTTCGCCAGTTTAGGCTTTTATTGCTTCGTGGTAAAAGTTAGAATATTTCCTTCTGGGAAAAATTCTGTCCTTGCGTGTTCAGCCACGTTGTCGCGAAATGTTTCAGCTCCTCGCCTGAAGCGTATCGTCGGCCTCCTAGGTGGTCCTTGAAGCTTGGAGCGAGGTTCAGGCTGGAGGGAGTGTGGTCGATGATGTACCAGCGAAACCGATAATAGCGTGGTGTGGTGGTCTTCTGGGATGTATGACGTCTACAACATTCTGCAACATGCTGACGATACAATACAGTCTCTCCGTAAACCTCTTCCAGCTGCCGGTGAATTTCAGCCGCGTCACGTGTTTCGCCCCACAGAAGTCGAATAACTGAGCAGATATCATCACGTGACCAGTTTTCCAAACGAGTCGTCGTTTGTGTTTGCCTACAACTAGTGATCAAGGTGGCGGGTGGTTGAAACTTAAAATTACCGCACAGTACTAATCCTCGTAAATAAAATGCGTTGTCTGGAGGCTGCGCGCTCCTCGGTAGCTATTGGCTAGAGAACGGTCACGTGCCAGCCGTCACTCACTAATTCATATAATGTTACAATCTTATGTTCGTTTAAATTTACATGTTGCTTTTTGTTTATTTACGACAGCTAGATGCAAAAAAAAAAAAAAAAAAAAAAAAAAAAAAATGTAATGCGAAGGGTATTGGAAGCTTACGCTATATTATCTGTGTCCGTTATAAGAACTAGGTTAAAGTATGCTCTAAGAAATTTTTTTGTCAGAAGATAAGAAACAATGAAGTTTATTAATAATGCAGAGAAAGATTACACGAAACGTATAAGTCAAGTAAATAAGTTATCCGTTTTCGAAATTATACTCTCCGCCATTTAAAATAAAATGCATTTATTAAAAAAAATCCTAGCTAAATACTCTGATAAGCTAACCAGAGTAAGGCACTTAGATCACAAAAATATCATTAAAATAATTACTATTCGTTTTTCCTTACAATCTTTTCCACAAAAAATTCCTACTACCATCATAGATGATACCCGTAGTTTTTGATAAACGTGTTAGCTATTGAATAAGATTTAAGTTTACCTTTTTATGTAGTTCGAATAATCAAGGATATGACTATGTATACGCGATGTGAAACTCAATTTATTAATCGCAATTCAACAACGATATTCTTGCCACAAAATAACAGCAACCAGAGATATTAGAAATTAGAGATTATGTGCACAGTTTTAATACCTACGCAACTGCTATAAAATTGATTGCCACAATACAGTCATAAAGTTTGATTTTCGTGGATTTTTTTTTTTTTTTTTTTTTTTTTTTTTTTTTTTTAATGTGGAAAAGCATTTTGGCTGAATAAATGTGAATCTACGAGTACTTTTCAGTAGCATGTCTCTAAAAAGATTAACATTTAATAAATTTAAATTTCTCATAGTCACTGCTATACCCACGAATGCGAAATCCCATTTCGGCCGAGGCCAAATTTCAGTTTAATTAAAACTTTCGCTAATGTTTCTGCTTGATCAAATTTTATTTATTACAGTTTATTTGCTTTTTACATATTTTACTGACCATTTTCGTTAATGGTCTTTGTTCACATTCGCTGTACGTGAGTTATTAGGTTATTTAAAGTGGATATTAGGATAAAAAAATGTTACCGAATCGAGTATTCTGAAAATTCGTTTCTTTGAAGGTGTTCAGCTATTTGATAATTTGGAATCTGTATAATTTCTCCGATCGTTACAGACACTATGACCATAATTACATTATGAATGTTTTACCGGATTAAATAAAACACAACGTGATGATTTATGGCAGTGATGTAGAAATGCGTTGTTCATTTTCTTGCTGCGAGACTGAGTGAATGTGTATTTTGTTTACCTGTCATTACCTGTTGTGGAAGAAGCAGGGAAAAAGCGAAGGGTAAAGCGGGTTTGTACTATGTAGGAAGTTTTTATCACAACAGATGCATTTGTCACCAGCCATGAACGCTGCACGTGTGTTTGGTTTTACTCTATTTTCTCTATAACTGACTCTGCAAGAATATTGCCATTGTAACCTTTTCATCACCACTATTATATGACTTTTTACAGTTGACGAGCAACATGATACTCTATTTCACACCAAAAAATTACAAACATTTTAGTACAAAAATAAAGCCATTGTTAATGTTCTTCGGCTGGTGGTTTAATTTACTGCATTAATTAATTAAAAAATCCACCAAACACGTTATGTTTGAAGATGTCTGTTTTATTGTGATCCAAACAACAAGTCAGCGATATTCACTAGTATAGGTACAATACAGAGATGCACAGTCGCAAACTCAACTGAATGATTGAAACTCTCTGTAACACTGAATACTGTCAACTAAACTGACTTACTAACTGAATGCATGAATGAATGTGTCTGTCCAGGCGATCTGTTTATATAGTCTTTATCGAAATTACGAGAATTCTTCAAAGGCATCCGCCAGATATTTCTCGATCATTAACAATCACTCAAACAATCTAACATATTAAAAACAATCGGAATTAATACAAAATTAATTAACAACATTACAAAATTATCGGAAATGGTAATTATAGATACTTAAATACAAAATTATTTACAGAAATCCTTTCAAACGGTAGAAAATTGTCCTGTAGACATCGTAGCTTACATTAATACATGTAATTACAAACTTTTAATAAATTCTCTTGCATCATTCGGTTCTTAAACGTATTAAATGGCCTTTGAATAATTTTCTTACCTAAAACAAAGTCTATATACATTGATTTACAAGAAATTACAAAACAAACATATCAGATCACTTTCAAGCAAACTTTAACTAATTACAAATACTTCATACAGTACAATGCTATTCAAAATTCAGGTATTAGGGCTGTTACACCATGTTCATGACCATAATTTTGTTACAAATTCGATCAAGCAGTTTTGATGCTATAGTTTAGATTTTATAGGTATGGTAGGGTACCAACCTTATCATGGAATACATTAACGGTTATCACTGCTCAATACACACTCATTACTTACAAAATACTGTTTTGCTGCCATTATTAAAAGGGATCCTTGGCAGTTGTGTTATCCATAAATTCGTCTAGTATTTATTTTACCACTCTGAGTCGATTCATACGATCGTAGCCTTTTTAAATCTAGACCAGAGAATACAATTTCCAGACGGTGGTTAGTTGTTCACCAGTCCTTCACGTATTCCCGATCTTTGTTTGACTGACATGGATTATAATTACATAGGCGATTAGACGGAAACTGTGAATGATCTTCCGGAACTTAGACAAACACTTAATTCAATTTATTCGCTATTTCCTCATTAATAATTCCTTACTACCTAATTTCCAATTACAGTATTTTATTTATTAATCTTTAATTGTTTAATTGTAATTTCACAAACCGCTTACACCTGACCTCAACAAATTTTAACGATGAATTCTTTCAGTGTTTTTGGTAAATTACGCGTATTCATTTATTGATTTCTTGACACTTCCCAGCAGATTACACGAAGAGTGGCTTCTTATAACAAACTGGGTCGAGAATATATGTTCTCATATTGAATTATCTTATATTTGTGAAACACGTCTCTTTTAATAGTCCACGTTTTTTAGCTTCATTCTGAAGTGAAACTGAAATAAATAATTAGTATTTACATATTTAGGGGGAAAACCATTATGTTAAAAAAAAAAATACGTCTCAAAAATGATATGTCTTGCATCCCTTAGAGAATTTGCACCATATCCAAAGATATCATGCACACCTTGCGGAAAAGATCGAGTCTACAGGAGGGCTGGAGAATAGACGCATTCACATTTAACCCTTTTGCTACTGTGTGATTTAACAGCCTGGCCACATTATTATTTTTTTACACCCTATTATTATCCCAGAAATAGCAAAAAACGTCGTTCGTGTCAGCAAAATTGAAGGCGAGTGCACCAGGACAACACTAAAGTGACAATATAATCTTTCCGAAATATAAACAACTACTCCTACGAGCTCATGAAAAACCTAAAATAACTAAACATCACACAAAATTGTACCGAGAGGCGCATTAGTCATTAAAATGTCGAAAATTAAATGGTTTTCTGCATGTAGTTTCTATAGTTTAAAGAGGATGGAATGGGATTCATTTGAATATAGGAGGAGGGTGAGGAGGATTGTAAGAGTGTACAAGGCATATATTGGTGATGAGGCGTGGAAAGATGTTGATGGGAGAATTAAGATAGGTGCGAGGATGGGTAATAATAACCATCTGGCACACCATTTCAAACATACCGATAAGGAAATATTTTCTTTCGTAGATTAGGGGGTCAGGAATTTGAATAAATTACCAAGTGTTGATTAATTTACCAAAAACACTGAAAGAATTTAAAATTAAAATTCGTAGAGGGCAAAAGTATGTGGGTACAAGAGAGCGTGAAAGTAGATGTGTGTGGAAAATACCACTGGAGTCTGCGCTAGTTAATTAAATATTTGATCTCATCAATTCGATTTTAGTTAAACAGAATTTTAAAACATGTAAGAAATTTCTTTACCATAAATACTTCCCCCATTATTTCTTTTAATTAATTTTTTTTAATAAACAGAGTCTTTCTGTGGTGCTGAGAGATTCAGTTAGTGAAATTTAATATTACGGCGAGGCGACCTTGTGGTCTGTGACGTCACGTGCAAAGTGTCGACTGAGTCAGGGCAACCGCAGCGATTCCGCAGCTCATTCCCACTGCGGCAGCGGCGGTCGCCGCAGCTCACCCAAACATTACTATGCTCCTCAGGCTCTCGCGTCGAAAACAAGCTTGCAGTGAGCATGGTGGTCGCTATCTGGATATCGCTCAGCGTTATGAACAAAGATACAATGCTACTTTAAATATGAGCTATGCGCTCTGTCCCATATATTACCGGTATTCTATTATTATTCTTATGAATTTTATTGATAAAATTACTTCTTTGAGAATGAAATATAAAAAAATGGTTTGATTGTTTGAAAAACGGTAAATTACAGACAGGTATATTTTTCTCTTGTGTTTAAATCAAAACATCAAGATGACAACTATAAAAATACACATAAAATTCCTACAAAAGATTACATAAATAATTTGCTGAATCAAAAATGGAAAACATGAACCCCCCAAAAGAAAAGTATTTTTCTCACAGTTGCACCGATTAGCCTGTTTTATTATGTGAGCGGAGGATTCTTGATCTGTTAGCGTATATAGAAAAGGCGCTTATGGATACAAATAGTATGCAGTGTCCACGAACCGATACCAATAATGTTCTGACCATTACCGTGTTATGATGGCTGACTGTACAAAACAGCTCCACTCGCAAAAACACTGGTACTCTCCCCGGAGTATAAAAACCACTTTCACTGCACACCCTGCGTAGCGCTGTGTCCGCCGTCTCTCTTCCTCCACGTGTCTTACTGACCTCGTCCCCCTCGGAATGCAAGTAAGTCCCAGGACGCAGGCTACGCAAATTCCGGCACAGCGGTCACCAACAGCGTTGCCAAAAGGGCGCACATCTCTCCACACTGGGCACACTCGGCGTCATGGATTCATAGAAGACAAAGTATAATCACATATAACTGTCTCATCATGCTAATTATGCTGCACTGGCTATCCGCTCATACTCCATGCGCACAAACCAAAAGAACAATCAAATAAAGAAATGTAATACACGTGACTGTATGAGTGTATTACAGTATTTATTATTATTATTTGAGATTATTCCCCTTTAGGAGAGCGATTAAATCTTCAGCTGTTTTTCCTCTTTTCTTCCCAAAATCTCTTCATCCTCTCGGAGTGCTCTCTCTTCCGTTTATCTGTCCATTTCTTTCTAGGTTGTCTTGTTGTTCTTTGCTCCAAATTAACATTTGTGATCTTCTTATGACACTCAATGCGGTCTTCGAGATTTTCTATGTTGATCCGTTGTAGGTCCCTCTGGTCCTCTTTCAGCCATTCCGTACCGCATTTACTCTTTGTTATGATGTCAAGTAATTTCTTTGTTATTTTAGTGTTTTCCATCCTATATATATATATATATATATAGATTGTGTGTGTGTGTGTGTAGGATCAAAGAACAAAAATACGTTAATTGAGTAAAAAAACGACCACAAGGTGTTCTGGTTTCTTTAAAACGTCCACAACACGTTATTCGCGTTATGGCATTCACAAAAAGACGGAACGCTTTGTGGTTAACACAAAGAGGCTACAGCACGTAATTCGGGTCTGGTCCAGGTCTCATTCTCCACACATGACGATTCACATTTCAGTTTTTTGTGGGTTTCTGTGTGTGTGTGTGCCTGTATTTTTTTTTTTCCTTTTCTTGTAACGCGACGGGCTAACAACAAAAATCGCTCATATTAGATGCAGCCTGTACCGATTCGTCGTGAACACAAAGAGTTAGATACTGATAAGCCACAACGTGTTGTGGCCGATTTCAAGAGTCAGAACGCATTGTGGTCATTTTTTCGCTCAGTGAACCTTTTCGGTCTTTGAGTTTAATATATATATATATCCTGACAAAAAAAGTGAAGTACACGTAAGGGCAGGACGAAACGAAATAAAAAACAGGGGTTGACAGGGCATGTGATGTTATTTCAGTGGTTACAAGCCATCGCTAAACACAATGCGACCCCATTTATAGTATTCAGCAATTCTACACTACATCGGATAACCACCGTCGGCGACTATGGTGGAGACCTACGGTTGCACTGTTTCTGTGTTGTTAAGAGGCACAGTGGCCTTACTCCTGGCGTCATAGTGTGTGGAGTCTTGCGGTATGACTTCAGGTCACGGCTGGTAGTGATTGAGGGAACCCTTAAGGCATAACGGTCCGTTACGCACATGCTGCGTCCTTATGTGTTACGTCTGAGTCTACAGTACTGTGGTGCCATTATTCAGTAAGACAATGCTAGTCAATGGCCGAATTCCTACGAGTTCGTAACCCACAGTTCTTTCCCGCCCCTAATGAAATCGAAGTCGACGATGCATAAAGCCATAAGCAAGAAAGAAAATAAAATACTATTCAACCCACGGAACGTGTCTCTAAAGTTTGCGTGATGTTAAGATCCTCCCGTAGCCAGTAAGATTCCCCGATCCGGCTTCCTCAGGGAAGTGTAATAGGACCACTTATCTTCCTAATTTTTATAACTGATCTCGGTGATAACGTTAATTTCAGGATGTGATTGTTTTCTGATGATGCGCTTATCTATAGGAAAGTGAGGTGCTCTGATGATTGCTTGGAAATTCAGCGTGATCTGGATGTAATTTCGGAATGGTGCCATAAATGGCAGCTTACACTTAACAGCAAAAAGTGCTAGGCAATGAAAATAAGTAATATAAAGACCCCGTTTGTTCGCGAATACAGTTAACAATTCAGTTGTTTACGGTGGATTCCCTGAAGTATCTAGGCGTAACAGTACAAAGCAACATGAAATGGGACTTGCACATAACTTCCGTCGTGGGCAAAGCTATTTGTAAACTACGATTCATAGGTCGTATTTTGAGAAGTTGTAATGATCATACAAAGGAAATAGCGTACTAAACACTAGTGCGTCCATATTTGTATTACTGTTGTGGAATTTGGGATCCGTATCGCAAGGGAATGATTAACACGTTAGAGAAAGTACAGCAGAGAGCCGCTCGATTCGTGACTGCTAGTTACGGTCCTTACGTAAGTGTCACAGAGCTGATACGTGGGTTGGGCTGGGATTGTTTGGTTGACAGCCGACGTCGCTTTCATTTGAATTTGTTGGAGAATAAGCGAAAATCTTTAATTTACGAGTGCAATGAAATACTTCTTCCACCAACCTACTTAGCCCGCAATGACAGGAGGGATAAGATTAGAGAAAAAAGATGCCGTACTGATACTTTTATGTATTCTTTCTTTCCTAGTTCTCTTCGGGATTGGAATGCGCAGAATTAGGATTGGTGCTTAGCACCCTCTGCCAACCACAATATTTGTGAATTTCAGAGTATAGATGTAGATGTAGATATATACCGATAGAACATGAGTGAGACCAACTGTCCAAATGATATTATCCAGCATATCAAGAACCATTTACAACAGTTGTGGGCAAGCTTGCCTCAGGAAAGGTGAAAATAGCTTTATGGTACCCTACCAAACGGAATTAGTGTATACATCCAGCACAACATCATACTAATAAGTGGGTTTATACTGCCAGGTTCTTTGTAAAATTGACTCGATTTTGTAATCAATGAACATCACGTACCGCCTCATCCAGTGAAGTTTAATTTAGATTCCTCCTTCCCAACAGTGTAGTTCAATTTTTTGGCAGGCAGTATTTATGCAGGAATATATTTTGAATATTTCTGCCGTAAGGTAAAAAAAATAGGGAAAGAAAGAAAAGTAGCCAATTATGGCAACCTCCGCGGTATTTAAATATCGAAACCAAAGCCATCTTTTAATTACCAATTCTCATTAACGCAAGGATCCAACGTGCTAAATTCAGCATCAATAGTCAATGAATTTTTCAAATAATATTTTATGTACTAAATTGTTCATAAATTAGTTTTCGTAAAATTGTGAGAAAATCACTAATTTTCAAAAACAATTTAACGGAAAACAGACAGCCATATAATAGGATCAAATTGGGAAAGTGAACAGTTACAGGGTGACCTTGGTAGAATATCTGACTGGGTAGGTCAACATTGCACGGAATAAATGTTAAGAAGAGTCAGCTTATTAGGGACATAGATAAATAAAAAACGGAAGTTAATTATGACTTCAGGGTTAGGAAGAAAACGCTAATTGAAGACTTGAAATGTAATTATCTTAACATTTGGTAATAAATTCAACTGGGCAGGATACATTAGGCAGGTGGTATGAAGAGGTATTAAAATCATTCAATTATTGGAATCGGTGATGAGGGGATGTACGAGAGAAGTGAAGGAAAGGTTACAAGAACGTTGGTTTTACAGTTTACTGAATAATAGAAGTTCATGATACTTCACAGATTTATTAGAATTTTGTAGCAACTTCAGGTCTATTCAACACCTTTTGCACAATAATTTCGTGGTATCCGCCCACACCATTTTCAAAAAAGTCTCGGTCCATACCGGTTAAGAATTTTTAGTTTTTGCCCTTCCGCCCAAGTCAGTGGTCGTTCAGGGTGAAGGGATAATATATAAAAGTTCAGTAGTAATATCTTTAACAACTACGGAAATATTTAATTCAGCTTATATTTTTTTTGTGCAGCCTAAAAAACTACTTGGTACTCGGATGATTTAGTATCAAACTTCTATTTTTTGACGCAACTTCTAATCATACCTAATCTATGTGATGAATATCAAAGGAACATTTACGTAATTTTGGTTTAATATCTCGTACGCGATCAAAAAGATGCGAATTTTCGATTGTTTCCTCTCAGTATTTTTTTTATGTAAGAACTTTTCTATGACAATGTAAAAATTGAAATAATTTATACTATGCTAACAAAACTTTTAGCCATTATTTGATGGAGTTGTAGAGGGTTATCTTGAATAAACACCTTTATAGGTAGCAGCAGTTTTATCAGGAGGTTACCGGAATGCAATGTAAAAATGTTTTAATAGGCGTTGCGCCTAGAAACTAATATCCGAAAATATTACTTATTCTGGCCGCTACCACAGAACTGCTTGGATAACCAGGAAAATTCAAATAAATAATAGCATTAATTTTATTTGCGGTTATATTGTTAAAAGATATACAAATTTCAAATAAGTTATTGTATTTGATTTTATTTGCTCGAATGTTGTTGAAATGAAGTGTAACAGCGATGCCAGCTAAAATGCGTTGTCTTTTGTGTATCAGAGATAAAAAAATTTGCTACAAGGCAAAGATATTGTTTTATCATAAAATCTTTTCCGGAAGAAATTAATTCTACCACAATACGTGATCTACATCTACATCCATACTCCGCAATTCACAAATATTTCGGGTGGCAGAGGGTGCTAAGCATGAATCTTAATTCCGCGCATTCCAATCCCGAATAGCGCGAGGAAAGAGGGAATACATAAAAACATCAGTACGGCATCTTATTTCTCGAATCTTATCCCTCCGGTCATTGCGACGCAAATAGGTTTGCAGAGAAGTATCTTACTGATCTCGTAGGTCATACAATTTCCCAAACTCTCCAATACCTTCAAACGGAAATTACATCGTCTGTCTTCCAAACGATCCCAGCACAATCTATGTATCAATTCTGTGACGCTTTCATAAGAACTGTAGCAACCAGTCACGAATCGACAGGCTCTCCTCTGCACCCTCTCCACTAAGTCAATCAGGCCCTTGCGATACGGATCCCAAACTTCACAACAGTAATCCAGATGTGGACGCACTAGTGTTTTATACGCTATTTCCTTTGTATGAGCATTACAGTTCCTCAGAATACGACCTATGAATCGTAATTTAGAATTAGCTTTGCCTACGATGGAAGTTATGTGTAAGTCCCGTTTCATGTTGCTTTGTACTATTACCCCCAGATACTTCAGGGAATCAACCATGTCATCAACTGAATTGTTTACTTTGTACTCGTGAGAAATCTGATTCTTTTTGTTACTTATTCGCATTACCTTGCACTTTTTGCAAATTAAGAGTAAGCTGGCATTTACAGCACTATTCGGAAATAGCATCCAAATCGCGCTGAATTTCTAAGCAATCGATACACCATGTTTGATGCGCTTTTGAACTAGTACTACAATAAGTTCTGTATTACGCGCATAGGATTCAGTGGTTGTGCCGCTGTAATTATATTGACGTAGCTCTACTACTTGACGACGTTCCTCCGTCCTGTAGCCGTCCTCGTCTCTGGGTGCAGTATTTGCTCACAGAGAGAGGTCGGCATAGTGGCTGTCACAATCGGCGCCATTAATCGCGGCCTCCGCTAATGGAGTCTCTCGTGTTGTGCGTTATTTAGAACGCTTCTCTCGCCAGTTGCGGTACTTTTCGAGAATAATGCGTCTCCCGCGACTGCTCTCGAGTCCCTTATTTATTGATGTCTCCGCTCCGTGAATCTCCCACTTTGCGGCGTCTTTCCTGAATTTTCCCGGTCCTTCGTCTGCCACGCAATGGCGTCTAGGCTTCAAAGGAAGAAGTGAAGCAAAACTTTAAACCGCTAGACTAATATACACCACTGTCAAACACTACTGAAAAAGTGCAAACAGTTATGTGTAATTTTTTGTACAGTATCCCCAAAAAGGGTCAGTTGTCAAAAAGGGAATGATTGAAACATAAAAATTAGCTACTTCCCATTGAAAAGAATCAGATCTTTCGCTTTCGAGGAATTACGAAAAAAAAGGAAACAAACAAAAATTATAAAAAGTGTGGAAGGTGAGCGGTGACGCTGGGGAATGCCGTACGGAACAAAAAGGAGGTTAATCAATGTTCCAGTTGTGGAAATTCAAGCAAAGAAGCGGTTTAAAAACAGACTTTGATACATTTACCTATGGAATAGATAAAATATATTATAAAAGTGTCAATAAACTTTTTAGAAGTTATAGAATCTATACAATAGCAGTGGAATTCAATGGAATGAATGGGAAATTGAACTTGGTGGACCAGACTAGGTGAGTGGGCTGAATGTGAGCAAACGAATATTATGGCTGAGGCACATAAAATATGTTACATAATCCTCTGTCCTTCGACTAGAGATTTACGGATAAGTAACTGCTATAGGATACTTTGGTTGCGCTAAGTTGTACAAAAAACTAAGAGAAAGATGTTTGAATGTATCCACTTGCTATGGATCATCACAAAAAAACCAAATCTGTAACAGCTACAGAAGTTAAGCATAATTGGTTTTCGGAGTCAGTCAGTACCAGTGCCGAATTATGGTGAGTCAAACCGCGGCGCTTGCTACGGGCGGCGACTTCAGGGGGGCGGCAAAATTATGTTTGAAGGGCCCATAAATGACAAATTCGTGTGACGGCGACTATTTTCGTAGCTCTACTGCCCCTAGCGGCAACTATCATGGGGGCGGCAAAATTGAAAAACAGCTCTATACTGCCTCGGGCGACAAATTCATATTTCAAGGGGGGGAAACCTCAAGTTTCTGACGCGGCTCGGAAAATTCGTAGATCCGCCACTGGTTAGTACAAAGTGAATCGTATGGAGACCTCGCCATTTAGTGATATAGTTGTTCGTCCTGGTAGACGGGCGCCATATGTGAGGACATCACTTTTACTTTGCACTATTCTTGCAAATGATAGGCACTAACAGTTTGTCAGCTATCATAACGTAAAAAATTACTGAGCTTAGCTGCCCTTTTTTGAAAATATCCTATTTTATACTTAAAAAGGATTTTTACCAATAAATGATACTTTTGTTCCACTTCAATTTAATCTGTTTTATGACACACAGTTCTACTACACTAACCTGGGATAATATCCTGTTTTTACTTATTACCGCAGTTGTAATTGGCTTCTTCAGTTATTCACGCTCCGGCAGGGCTTTTCACTATACCTTTTCAAAGAATGACGTCAGTTAACACCCTTTTTCCCAGCGACTCCTTGCAGCCTCTATCCGTATTCCTTCTCACAAGGGAACGTCCATAAACCACGTAGCTCCATTTTCACCTCCTCTGAAACCACCCCCCTTTTCCACCCACGTAGCCCGAAGTGGCTTTTGCCTCTACAACACCTCTCCCCCTTCATCCCCCGCGTGGCAAGTAGCTTTTTTACCTATGGATTCCAGAAGGCTTATTTTAAACTGCTTAACGTCTCTTAACAGCGAGGTCTTTAGAGAGGGGAAATGATGGGAGGCAAGGAATGGGAAGGATTTCGGCCATGGCCTTTTGAAGGAAGTATCCCGGCATTTGCCTGGAGTGATTTGGGAAACCATGGAAAACCCAAATCTGGATGCCCGTACGGGGATTCGAACCGCCATCCTCCCGAATGCGAGGACATTTTGTAATGTTTTCTCATGTTAAACTATCATAAATTACATACGGATATAATTAAATGACGGAAATAACTATCCACGTTCCGTTGTGTGTCCTGTACCTTATTTTAACTGTGAAAAATAATATGAATGTAAAGCTACGTGACTTTGCACCGAAACCTCCCCCCCCCCCGACCCCACGTAGCCCAGCGTAGCTTTCTGCTCAAACCATCCCCACCCCTAGACTGAGTTGCGAAGTTTAAGGATGCTCCCAAATCGGGCCAAAAATTAAGTACCTAGCAATTTCATTTATATTTTGACAAAGGATCTTTCTTTCGTCTTTATCAATTTCAGGCAACCTTACTAGATGAAACGATAATAATAATAGCTGAGATATTTTTACTGAGCGTGATTGGAGAGCGGTAACGCTCCGGCCTCGTATTCGGGAGGACGCTGGTCTGAATACCCGTCCGGGAATCCAGATTTCTATTTTTCATGTTTCCCGAAATCACATCAGGCGAATACAGAAATAGTTTCTTCAAAAGGCCATGAGCCTTGCTCCCAATCCTATCCCGTCTCTAAATACCTCTACGTTGACAAGGCGTATGGCCATAACAAAAAAGAAGAATTTATTATTCCTTTTATCTATTTTTTTTTCCCAATTAGTCTTTACATGTTATTGTACCTGGTACATGATTGAAGGCAAGGTGGGCCAAAAAACATAAAATTTCACACATTTCTGTTGACATCATTTTGGAATAAAAAATTGCACTTACCCTTTTTCTGGTTTTGCGTTGCTTTTTTTTTTTTTTTTCTGATGTCCCAACTTGGAACAACAGGAGCAGCGTTGACGCAGGTCCAATGTTTGTACCGAAACGAAGGAATCACGAGCAATAGAAAAAGCAGCGCTAAACCCGAAAAGAAAAATAAGTTCAAAATCATCAGAGCCAAAAAACTGACCATATCAATTAACACCTCGACATTCACCTGGTAGAAAAGTCATAGAAATTCTTACACGGATTGCCGTTCCGAGGTTTGGACCAACATCCTCTTGAATGCTCAGGCCCCACATTCCATAACAGAGCTCGGGTTTGCTGCAGAGTGGTTGTGTACCGCTGACATAAAAGGAACAAAAGATCGTTGATTTGTTAAAACGATTTGTTTCGTTACGTCAGTGTCCAGGTTGAGACGTTTCGGCGCGTGTGTAACGGCGTTATCAGGCGACAGCCAGCTGTGCGGCGCTGTGGCAAGGTAACGCCAGCGAGTCTGATTGCACATGAGTCAGCGGGGCTGGCGTTCCGGGTAGATTGGCATTCCTGCGGCCGGGGCGCAGTCTTCACCCGGGGAGGACGGAATGCGACCAGGAGGTGCCGCCGCCGCTCACTGCGCACGCTGACCGTAACCAACGCTCTACGCACTATCGAGCATTTAATTAAATAGCTTCCGCTGAAGGAAGAGGACCCTTTAATTTATACGTGTTCCGCGGCGCAGCAAATGCGTCACAGTTCTCCATAAGAAATGCTTCTCCCATTCTTATGCTGACACCATGTATGTCAAACTAACTATGTAAATAAGATAGGATGAGGAAAATAAACAGTTACCCGTCACTTACCACAGATGAAGGCAGGAGAGCGAGACACGTAGAAACACAAAAACAAAAGGATTACACAATATTTCGACTTTAGTCTTACTCATGTAGGAGGCGAGACATATGGCAGGGGGAAAGATGTGGTCACATATATATATATATTTTTTTGGTATATATATATTTTTTAAATTCTTCCATCTCCCTTTATTTTCAATTATAACTTTTTGAACTAAGCTACACAGAGATTATATTGATTTGTTTCACTTTTATCGCTGGTCAAGCCTATTTCTCCCCCCCCCCCCCCTCCCGGCAATTCTTCCACTACCACACGTTTTCCGCCTGTGCTTCATTCATGTGGCGGGCTCGGATGTGACCACATCTTTCCCCCTGCCATATGTCTCGCCTCCTACATGAGTAAGACTTAAGTCGAAATATTGTGTAATCCTTTAGTTTTTGTGTTTTTACGTGTCTCGCCCTCCTGCCTTCATCTGTGGTAAGTGACGGGTAACTGTTTATTTTCCCTATCCTATCTTATTTTCAGTGCCTCGCGGCAGTTTCTTTGTTTCCTTTATCCAAACTAACTATGTATTAATATAGTGATAATTATAACCATTTGCTTTTGCTAGTAATATACAGGATCATTATAAGCGATGGAAGCAATTTCACAAATTCACTGTAGCCATATTATTTTACATAGTATGTGACAATTTATTGGTTCAGTATATCTTTTTTTATGTGTTCTATATTTAGCATTTTGCTGTTTATTTCAGTTCGATGAGAAGCAATGGAAATGATTGTATTTAGACTATCGAAGGCAGTGTGTGTGTGAATTATCTCTGAGCAGTTAACTGGGAGATGAGTGAGAGTATCTTGGTGAGTTAGTCCGGGGAAAGAAATGATGGTGGGTGGAGGCATTATGTGGTGTGACTCGCTCGTATAGTGGTGAAGAGAACAGTAATTGCGTATTTAATCGAGATAGACTATTCAGTATTTGATATTAAGTTGAAAGTATAGTGGAAAAGATGTGTGATACACGAAATATACGAAAAGTGAAATATTTTTCTTTATTTGTTGGATGCTATTGTGAGTCCTACAGACAAGTGAAGGAGAAGAAGCAGTAAGTTAATGTTTAATGGGTTCCGAGGCGAGATATACTACCCGATGCAAATCCAGGAATTTCCAAAAAGGTCAGTTTGTTACTTGTGGCGAATGTGTTAAATAGAAGTAGAAGCATGTTTATTACAAACGTCACAAAACTTTTCAGTCATACGGAAAAACTCAAAAAGCTTTAGAGCCACATTTCAAATTTCTACCACGTTCGTGAATTTTTAAATAGGAGATTTAGAAACCGATAGTAAGGTCGCGATAGCAATGATGATCAACAATTCCTATTTGCTCTACCTACCTAACAACATGCGACTTTTTTATGTGCAGTTATGTGAAAGATTCCATGTTAAAGCCTCCTCTACCGCAAATCCACTGCAACTGCGAGTTGGCATCATCAGTGCTTTTCAACAGATTGATAGGGACGCATTGCACGGAGTTTGGTAACAACTTGATTGTCAACTTGATATCTACAGAGTCAGTCAGGAAGAACATACAGAACCTTTGTATTATGTCAAAAAATAGTTTTTTCTGTAGGACTGTAAAGTATTGTGACAGTACCTACTATAAAATTTCTTAAGCACACTCACTCACTCACCTCCATAGCTATTAGCTGGAAAACGGTGTCACGTGTCAGCCTTCGTTCGCAAATTACCAGCGACCAGAGAATTAATTAGGAGAAATTCGAGATTATGTCCACTATTAATAGCTAAGCAACTGGTACCAAATTAATTTCCATAATACATTCATTATACTTGCTTTTCGAAGTATTTTACAGTTAAAAAATATCGATACATTTTACGGATTAAAAAACGTCGATCTGCTTTTCAATAAAATGTCGCTAATAAAAGCAAAATAAAAAAAAAAAAAATTCTCTTGGTCTCTGCTGTAACCACAAATGACAGTTGTCATTCAGGCCTAGGCTAAATTTCAATTTAACTAAAAATTTCACTTATGTTGCTGTCTGGCAAAAGTTTATACATTGTGGTTTACCTGCTTTTTAAGTATTTTACTGACCACTTTCGTTTAGTCTTTGTTCACGTTAGCTTTACGCGAGTTATTAGGTTATTTAAAGTGGACACCATACCAAATATGTTATCGAATCGAGTATTGTGGCAATTCATTTTTTCGGAGTTGCTCAACTGTTTAACAATATGTAATGTGTATTAAGTTCTCTGACCGTTACAGACACTGACCAAAGATTACATTGTGACTGTTTGCCCAGTATCAATAAAAAAAAAAAGTGATGCTTTCGAAGTAAACAGGACTTTAAGAGAGTACTTTAAGAGTCAAATATAAGTTAAGTATATATTTAAACAAGTTCAAGCCTACGACCTTTGAAACAATTATGCGACAACGCAGTCGTCCCTGTCCGTGTTTAATACTTCTGAGTTCTTCAAGCTCAAGAGATTTTATCCACCCCAAGGGTGAAACACAAGTCAAGATTTGGCCAGATCATGTCAACTTGTTATAATCTATGACCCCAAAAACTGGAACTATTCTAGACCCGTGACGATATGCGAAAAACGGTAACGGGCTTACACTAGTATTAAATAATATAGCTACAGCAAATTCATGAAATCGTTTCAATCATTTATAATAACCCTTTAGATCAGGAATACACTGTAATGACAAAAACAAGCTAAGCAATCAGAGGGGGAGGAAGGAACGAAATGAATCTTGAGAGGGTATGATGTGATGCTATGTCAGTGATTACAAAATCGAGTCAAATCTACCAAAGATCTGGCTGTATGAGCCCACTTACCAGTATGATTTTGCACCATCACTGGCCTGGATGCAATCACTGATTCGGTTGGGTGGGGTGACGTAAAACTATTGTGTCCTCTCTTGAGGTGATCTGGATCACAACTGTCGTAACTGGACCTTCTTATCTTGGATACTGGGAAGGAGACGGAGCTGGTGCGATACATCTTCTATCGGGGACAGATCTGGGGATCTTTGTGGCCACGGGACTAACTCAACATCACGCACAAAGTTCGTAGACACGCGTGTCGTGCTTCGAAGAGCATTGTCCTGTAGAGAAGTAGCACTACGATACTATAGCGTGAGAGGTATCACATGATGACGCAAGATGTCTGTGACGTAACATTTTGCCGTCAGAGTCCCCTCAATGACTACCAGCCGTGACCTGAAGTCATACCCGATGGCTCCCCACAGGATGTCACCAGGAGTAACGCCGCAGAGCCTCTAAGAAACATTGGAAGAATGGGTCCTGTCACCAGGTCACCATGTAACGATGCAATCGAATCGACGCGATTCGAGAGTAGTGTCTGCGAGAGATTATCTTTGGACAGTGAGAGGAAGATGGCAGAGGAGTATAGTTCGCGGCGGGAACGCGGGAAGCGAATGTCGAAAGTGGTCGACTGTTAAGAACGATGCCGCGGGGACGATTATTTAAAAAGTGCTTATAACTATTCCATTAACTTGTACGGTGATTTGAAGAAGTATTGGGAGTGTCGGTGGAGGAGAACAAGAACAGTGTTCCGGATAAACGATTGTGATAGTGGCATGGCACCACATGTTACTTGTACCTGCTCGGTTCGAATCTTGCACGCTTTGGTAAAGAAGTTTCGATAGCACGAGTCTTTGTAACTGGTGGTTACTTCGGCGACGTATTTCTTTTGCTTATTCAGACAATAAATGTGTGTTCTGAATTTAAACTTTTATGTGATTTATGTGTTGGCAATTCCTACTTATGTTGTTGGTAACTGCCACTGCTGACTGTTCTACGTGATTAATCTTGTGAGTGACTATAAATTATTAGTATTAGTTGTGGAATCCCCACTGGCGACCGGACGGTATCAAACCTGTAATCTTACGAACATTTAATTAAGACTGAAATACACGTCGTGTTGAGTAGTACCACCAGGACATTAATTTATCAAAAATCAACGAACTTTCTTACAACCACCATATTCCTTGATGATTAGACGTATCACATAACTGGAATCCACTGTTGATGACTGGCGTCGGGTTGTATTAAAAGTGATATATCATGAATATGACTAATAAATTATTTTAGCTATGCAATTACGAAGAAATTAATTGGCAGAACACTGTGTTCAAACCAAAAAAAAAAATAGAATTATTAAATTGCAGTTACAGTAATCATCCACAAAAAAATAAAAATAGTTTCTATAGGTGATGTGTAATAACTTTGATACAGAAACAAAAGCATAATACAGTATCACACATAAAACTACAATGAAGAAATATTAGTGATTTAATGACCCAGCTACAGTGAACATGAACACAATATAATAAGCCAATAAAAAATAATTTTTACCACATTTTCACTTGTAATAGTCTTAACTCAGTTCGTATGTGGAATGTAAATACCTGAATGCATAAAGAAAGCCAACAAGTGCGACAGTAGTGGTTGAAAAATGTCAGCAACGGGGAAGACTTATCGATTCGTAAAGTAAAATTTTAGTCCACATTTCTTTTTTTTTTCGGTCGTAAAGTTTT
The DNA here is from genome assembly GCA_031002005.1 of Vandiemenella viatica. NCBI lineage: Eukaryota > Metazoa > Arthropoda > Insecta > Orthoptera > Morabidae > Vandiemenella > Vandiemenella viatica. The sequence goes on from CM061919.1 coordinate 255,480,991, forward strand.
GCCTTATGTGTTTGACTAAATGAACATGCTGAATTTATAATGAAATGCTAATCATTGCAAACTTATTGAAAGAAGAGACACTAAAATACTCCGTATAATTTCATCGTTTTCGTCGGCTCACATCGGGTATCACCGACCCAGTCCTGACACGATTACCAAATATTTAGTTTTCTTGTTAAGTTTCCACAAAATATGCGAAAATCTCTCTGGAGTTGTTTCATTCTTCTTTTTATTAAAAACTGATTTACAATCTGATTCATTAAACATTAAACTTCACTTTTAATTTCCTTATACATTAAATTCAATAATTATTACTGCTATTTTTCACGACCAGCCATAATTAAATTCTCTCCATTCTAAATCCTCCATTGTTGCAAAGATAATCTTCCTCTCTTCCATGTTCACGTTCCTTGCCAACCTAAACACATAAGTTGTCATATTAAGAATTATAGTAACATATTTCAGGGTAGGCAAGCCCGTTGCCTCACATAGTGGAGATCCAGCCAATAGCTATCTTGGTTATCACGTATATCGAATCGGAAACCGATTTTTCAAGAATGCCTAATGGAAACGGTTATGCCAACAATATATAAATAACAGGTTATGTCGGAAAGAAAAATTATATGCAGATGGGATACTTACCGTTCTGTTGTTAATATATGATTACTACTCAAATCATTTTTACTCTTCTTTTGGAGACATAATGATACTTATCGAGCCTTGTCTGTGAGATTCTAATTTAAATACTGGACTCTTGCATATAACAAACGCCTGCACGAGATGAGGGAAAATGTATTTCCATATTACAGGAGGGATGTATCGTCCAATTAAAATGTAATATGCGTATAACAAACAAAAACTTTCACTTGAGAAATATTGTTTGGATGAACCAAAAATCTGTGACGCTGATAAACGTGATGATAAAACACGTATTAAATACATATATATCTTGTAATAAATATATAATGTAATAAATTAAACTGTTTAAAAAAAGAATGAAGGATCTATACAACCCTACGGCGCAAAATAACTGGAAAGTTAGAAACAAGTCCTTTAATATCAATAATTTTATGTTCTGAGAATTGTGGTGAAGAATCATCCCATCGTTATGTTACAACAGCAATACTTATGATTATTAGATTGTCTGATCATTATTTAGTACCTGGGTGACCGATCTACGCTCGGTATCTTTCGATTTCTGTTCAATATCCAAGATTTCGAGTAAAGTTTGATTAAAGTAAAAGGCTTGAAGGCTTCCTAGGCGTTTTGAGGTGCACAGTTCACCAAAGAGAAGCTTAACTAACATCAGTAGGCGTACTGGTACCTGAAACTTCTACGTAATGAAGTTAGAGCCGTTTTCGAGAAAACAAATACAAATGTGCTCCTTTCTTTTTAAAAAAAATAAAAAATAAAAATCGTGTTAAAAACTTGAAAAGCAAAACGTTATCTACATGTGAAATTTCATCCAAATCGCTAGATCCATTTGCGAGACCGCCTAACATATTACTTTTAAAAAAATGCTATTATTATGTATAATAGAAATCTTAATGCCAGTTTGATAGGCCCTATTAATTAATGGTGCGAGATTTGTGGTATTTCAGAGGATTCTACGATAACCCTTGATGATGGATTCTTATGTAACTCGACGATAAAAATTGAAAGTAAAAAATATTTTTTTATATATATCTCGCTTAGTTCTCGAGATATCGTATCTCAAAATTTACGCGGTTGGTTGAAATGCGACCTGAACCAGAAGACATATTTCGCCATAGCCAAGTTTGATGGTGAATTCGTATGAAACTCGTCGAGACAAATCGAAAAAAAGGAATTTTTCTGATATCTCGCTTAGTTCTCGGGATATTATATCTTAAAAGTGAAGAGGTTAGAATTAGCTCCAGCCTGGACCAGAAAAATGACCATGTCTATATGGTGGAATGTAATTTCAATGTTTTATTTTGTACCTAGTGGTTGTTGTTAGGTTGAAATACAGCCTGGACCAGAAGAAACGTCGCCAAAAGCACAAGGAACTATACTTAAATGATTTTTGACATGCTATATCTGGAAAACCAAGAACATTTATTCTTTATTTTCGATATGTTTCATCGAGTTCTAAAAGAATTCATCATCGGGTTGTGACGTTAATAGAACATCATCTGTGCTAAATTTATTCACTCTGATAAAACTATGCTCATACATGGCAGTAATCTCACATCTTCTGATCAGCATTTCAAAATGCTAATAAAACAATTCCCATAAGAAGTAACCTTCGTTATAAACATTAATAAAGCACAAGGTCAGACGATTCAAAAGGCAAGATTCTATTTATCAGAACCCTTTTTTTCGTATGTGCACTCGCACGTGGTTTTTTACTTTGTTATCAAACTCTACTCGAAATCTTGTACATTGAACAGAAATCGAAAGATGTTTTATAATTAAGGAGGTAGTATTTAATGACTAACTAACAACCACTTTTTACGGTCAAAAAGTAAACGATGATTACTTTATAAAGAAGTTTCTGATAAAACCATTGATAAATTTTTAATTATCTTCCTTTTTAAATGTTTTACAATTAAATTGCAGTGTTAATATTTCCATGGGTCAGCCAGTATACAAGAACTGTTCGTTTAATTATTCTTTGAAATCAAAGAAAATCAATTTGTAGGCTTTCTGGTACCTGAATTGTCTACGAGATGGCGCTAGTGCCGTTTTCGATATACGGAGTGACAAAATTGTTCGTATTTTGTAAACTCGCTTTTTTGTAGGGAAGACAACTATTTAGGTAATCTTAAAAGTCAAAACGTTATCTAAATACCAAATTTCATCCAAATCATCACAGCCGTTTCCGAGATCCGAAATATATATATATATATACAAGAATTGCTCGTTTAAAGATATAAGATATCGCTTAAGAAATCCTGCAGGCGTATGCTAGCTGTACGTTTTATGATATTATCTAGTCCATAAATTAATAATCCCCAATAAATCAAAACTAATAAAAGGCTAAGCCTGGTCAAAGTGTTGCTAACGCTGTGACGTCACGCTCCAGGCCTTCGTTGCCGAACCTACAACGGCCACAGAGGTTTCTGCATAAACAAGATTGTGAGTTTTATTTGATGAAAATTCGGCAAAAAAATAATAACAATAATGATAGAACAGTAAAAGAAAAGTATTTATTTCATTTAAATCAGCGCATTAATTATAAGTTACCCTTTGTTTACTTATATTCGTTCAATGTAGATATTTTTGTTATTCTCTCTGATCGGTGCTATAGTTCACTAGGAAATACGGGATCACGTCCATACTGCGATGCATTGAAAGTGCGATGGAAGCTTTCATTTTCGAGCAGAAATATTTCTATTCGTCATTACCTCAGAGCGAATGAAATATATGTTTTTTCAACATACATTAATCTGGTTGAACAATAATTTTATAAATAATTCCATCAAAAACCACTGTTTTGGTGAATTTTGTTTTTATTTGATTCCCCCAACTCGTTTCGCCTTTGTAGTGTAGGACATCTTCAGTGGAGATATAGTGGTATTCCTCACATCTCCGTCTGTCGGACTGTAAGGATCTGGTAAAACAAAACAAACAGTATGTAACACACATGTGCAAATCAACAGAAAGCTTTAACTACAACAACAAGCGTAGCATAAAATATAACTAGTAATATAATGCTGAAATGGAACTGCAATGAATAGTGAGTTATACGACTATATCTCTACTGAAGATGTTCAACACCACAAGGGCGAAACGCGTTTGGGGAATCAAATAAAAACAAAATTCACAAAAATATTGTATTATTTATAAAATTATTTTTCAATATATTTTAAGTTGCTTTCATGAGCGCCATGATACGGAATCATTGTTTCCGTGGAATGAAAGTAGTGATAATGATTGACCAGAACGTTCTGCTCAACCCGTCGTTTTTATTGGCACTCGAAGCTAGCATTTCTATAAAAGGCTAAACAAATTATGGCGTCAAGCACGTTCCAGCCTGCTATATTTGTTAAGCATGACCAAACTGTCTAGCAGCTGTTAGGTTGTAAGGGATACACATCAGGGAAGATAGAAAAGGGTCGTAGCGATTGTAATTATTAGACTTGCAACGAATAGTATATTCGGCCATACGCCGAATACCGAATATTCGGCAGACTTCCTGGCCGAATAGCCGAATATTCGGCAAAAGTATTCGGCCGGAGTGAGTCAAAATCTGTATTTCTGTGTTTGTCTCTCGCCCGCTGTTAAAGCAGAGTTACCTCCCACCACTCTATGCCTGTTTTAACAAGTTTGAAGTATGGCTTCAAGTATCTATGTTGGATTATTTATGACATTACTTTTTTTTTCTTAAGAATAACATCCAATGAGGTGTGAAGAATTAAAATCTTTCTTACGATAGTTCATAATACGGGATAAGCAATTGGTATAACCTTCTTAAGACCGAATTGCTGATACCACATTCTTCAATATATGGATCGATAACAGAGTGCAGTATTTCCGTAGTCACAACATCCTTATACATCGTTTTAAAGTCTGTGAGAAGGGCATTTAGACTAAATGTTGAATATAGGCCGAAACGTCATCGTCCTCAACATTTATCAGTAACAAGTTGGAGAACAGGACTGGTTTTAGAAGACTGTTAAATAACGCTTTACCTCAGTATAACATACCATGTCGCCCTTACTTTCAAACAAAATAATCCCAGAGGTATACCAAATGTAGTAAAAACAATTTAAAAAATGCTTTCAGAAACTGATTTTATTTCCGTCATATGTGACATGTGGACGTGCTTGTATAACCACATTAGTTTTTTGTTTTTTTAAGTTTTACTGCGCATTTTATTAATCGTGAATTCAATGTCAAACATGTCGTTCTCAACATCATGCATTTTGAGAGGCAGCACACTGAACTAAATATTGCAGTTGCTCAAAAAGAAATAACAAGTTTTTGGGACAACCTTCTGGAAAAGATTCATGTCGTCATTCATGATAACGGACGAAACATAATAAAAGCCGTCAGTAATGCAGGGTTGGCCTCAGTTTGTTGTTTCATTCATACTCTCCAATTAATTGCTGTCAATTGTCTGAAAGTTCAGTCAGAAGTGATGGAAATGATAGCTGCAGGAAGGATGATCGTGACTAATTTTTATAATTCCGGTATTGCGCAAGAAAAACTGCTTGCATTCCAAAAGCAATTGGGTCTCCCCGAGCATGAATTGGTGCAAGATGTCAGTACGCGGTGGAACAAAAACGGGCAATTTCAGTGTATCTGACGGACTGTAATATTGTCAACTTGACGGCTGCTCAATGGGAGCTTTTAGAGCAACTTTTGTGATTACTACAACCATTTGAAGAACTAACAAAAATCACCAGTTCCGGATATGCATGCATTTCTGAAATTATTCCTTATGTTGTTGCTCTAACGTGATATTGCGATAAAACTAGCACATCAGAGCTAACGGCCAACTTAAGGCAAGTGAGACTTGTCATGCAACAAGGGTTGAACGAACGATCTGAAGACATTTACACAAATAAAAATTATTTGTCTGCAACCACTTTGGACCCTCGCTTCAAAATGAATGTTTTCACCAGTCAACTGCAAAGAGAAAAAGCAATGCAGTATACGTATTTTGATCGATGGTCTAAAGACGCACTGTGAAACAAGCAGCGACGGCAGCACGAATTTGTCCCCTATTCAGTCCAAGAGGATGACGGAAGAGTCAGAGTACACACTCATCTTTTATGGATTGTTTTGAAGAGATTGTTACAGAGAAAAGTACGATCAATGCAGGGACATCACAAGAAAAAATGCAGTTCAAACTGAAATTGATGTTTATTTAAATATTAATAGTATATCATGGCATAATATTCCGTACATTTGGTGGAAAGCAAGAAGACAGAAATTTCCGTGTTTGACAAAGCTTGCAGCAAAATACTTGTCCGCGCCAGGAAGCAATGTTTATTCTTAGCGGCTTTTCTCTGAAGCTGCAAATGTCTACAAGAAGAAAAGAATGCAGAAAAATTAGTATTTCTGCATCACAATCTTCCACTCCTAAATTTAAGTTATGATGATTCCAGTGAATAGATATTTATAATATTTTTGTTTTGCTTTGACATCGTGTAAGTTGACCATGCAAGATTATTTTTTGTAATTGTAAGTTAAATACATTACCATGCAATGAATCAATCGTTTTATTTTAGGCAATTATCTAACTAAAAAAAAAAAATTCTAAGTATTCGGTATTCGGCCGAATAGTACCTAGATATTCGGTATTCGGCCGAATAGTAAAAAATTGGCCGAATAGGCCGAATACCGAATAGTTGCCGAATATTCGTTGCAAGCCTAGTAATTATGCTATTAACTAAGCCATTGTGTCAGAGGTAGGACGACCAGTTCCTTCCCTCTCGGACCCACAGTTTAATGCTCAATCCGAACCACGAAATGACCTGGCATAGCTCTTATGATCAAACACAACTCTCAAAAATTCCTGCACCTACATAACCGGAAAAAAGACTGCGAAGGTGATTATTAATGATATTATGTTAAATAATTTGTATAAGGTTTCAAAGAAAATTGTGGGCAGTGATCGACCCATCAGCAATGAATTAATGAGAAGCGTCAAGAATTAGGCGTGGGGAGTTGAGCACTGCAGTTCAACAGGTACAGTTGAATAGATGAAGTTGAACCAGAGAAACGATTTACTATGACTGTCTGAAAGGATAAAAGAAACTGTTTGTTAAATAATTAAAAATTGCTGCGGGCAACAGTAATTGTGATGTAACAAGAAAATGCATTAAGATGTTTAACGTTCAGCGAATATATAACTGGAAAATAAATAAGTGCTGAAATAAAGGGTAGGCTAGTAATCGAAATCAGAAAGGTTATAGCACGTAATAAGTAAAGAAGTATAAGTATGTTTCTTTCCTGATTAGTTGACGGAATTAATAATATAAAGCGAGTTGACATTCGACGTCCTTAAAGCTTAAAAGAGGAGCCCAAATGTACTCCTACTCACAGTAAAAGTTAAAAACAGCATCACAAGTTAGCGAAGACTAAATTATCTATCTACATAAAAAAATCTACTTTGATCACTGTCTCATTGTGTCCGTAGTGCTGACGTCACGATCGCGGCCTTTGTTGCCAGAGATGTTTCTGCATAAACGAGGTTATGAGCAACAGAACTATGATTAAATAGCAATACTGTTTAGCTAAACAACAGAGGAGAATGAATTAACAGAACACTGAAAGAAAATAATTTCTTTTAAATTAACATAGTAATTATTAGTTGCATTTTGTTTGTTTATTTTTCGTCGATATAGATATGTTCTTATACTCCATATACCGAGATATCGCAATTAAATATAAAATATTTGCCAAATTACATCTTTTTTTTTTTTAAAAAAAGTTATGAGCATTACATAGTAACAATTGTATTTAGTTAACCGTGAAATAAACTCCCAGAACTCTACGTTCGACCGTTATTTTTAACAGTCTTAGGATGTTTTTGTTATATTCCCGGTCTGTTATAGTTAACTCGAAGAAATGAATTGCCAGAACTGTACATTCAACACGTCGCTTTTGGCAGGCCTAAAAACTAGTCATTCTAATAAAAATTAGTTGGAAGGCAAAGTCAAAAATGTAGGACGGTAAGTTGAGATAACACTCCATCTGTTGTAGGATAGATGCTTTAGAAGGTTTTTCTGTTGTAACGTAACGGTGGGGATATCATATATATTATTTCTATAAGGTATTTCTTTGTCACAAGCGATTTTCTCCCTTGAAAACTAAGCGAAATGAATGAGGTATTATTTTAAAGCTTAAGGTATTCACTTTTATCACATCATATTTTATGAAAGGATTTTTTCGGAATTTAACCCTTAAATGTAAAAAAGTCAGTATTTTTAAATTGCGGTTTTTTATACCACAAACTACTTATCTCCCTACATTCCTAACCGAAATCGATAAATGAAGTATAATTCGAAAGCTTAAGTCTCCGCTCTGCTGCCATTATATATTAAAAAAGTAATTTTTTTGAATTTGTCCCTTAAAGAGCAAAATTATCAATATTTTTGCAGCGCGTTTTTGTGTCATGAACCATTTATCCCCCTTGATATCTAACCAATATAGCTAAATGAGTATCAATTTAAAGATCTCCGCCGTGGTCACATCATATTTCAAGAAAGGAATTTTTGGGATTCGATCCTTAAAGGGCAAAATTATCATTATTTTTATAACGTGTTTAATTATTTTTATTTTTTTCATGAACTATATATCTGCCTTGATATCTAACCGAAATTGAGAAATGAGATATTATTTTAGAGATTAACGTCTTCGCTTTGGTCAAATCATATTTTAAGAGAGGGATTTTTCGGAATGCGATCCTTAAAAGCCAAAGTATTAATATTTTTACAACGCTTTTTTGTATCGCACCGAAATAGACAAATGAGCTATCATAATTAAACATTAACGTCTCTGCTTTGATCTAATCATTTCTTAAGAACAAATTTTTTTTCGGAATTTGAACCTTAAAGGGCAAACGTAATAAATGTGAAAGTCACGCGTATGAAACAGTTCACAGCCTAGTTGCTAGATAGCAGTAGCACATGTCACAAGGATATTAATAAACTGCTTCACCGGAATCGCTTTTTTGCTACGCACCTATTCATCATCATCATCCTCAACAGTTTCCGGCCTCTGGCTGGGTCTGTATTATGCACAAGCCTCTCCATTTCCTTCTTTCTTCCCACCACCTCTCTGTCACCACCTCGTTCCAGTCCTCTCCTCTCTTCCGTACACCCTCCTCCACTCCTTTCAGCCATCCATCTCTTGGTCTTCCTCTGGGTCGTTTACCTTCCATCTTAATTTCATGGATCTTTCTCGGGATTCTCTGAGCCCCCATTCTCTTGATATGCCCATACCATCTCAGTCTGGTCCCCTCTACCCTTTCCTGTAGGGGTTCCTCTTTCATGGCGCGGTTACGCACCTATTACATTAAACAAATAAACAACTGAAACAAATGAGTCGGTTCTTGTTTCATGCTATTACAAACCCCCAAACTTCCTATTCATTGTACTGTCGAGATTTTCGCATGGGTATTCTAGTATTCATTTATCACAACAACTTTGAGCAATTGAAATCATTGACGTTTAGTGTAGTTCAGTTTGACGTGGTCCAGTGACGTCATGTGCCAGTGGAACTGTTGTCAGTACACGTCAACCTGCTCCGCTGTCGGTTTTGTCCGGTTGGGCGTCCGTCACTTTGTGCTGCAGTGCCTCTCGGAGTCACGTGATACGTTTGAGGCAGCAAAGATAAACAGCAGCGGCCGCTGTAACTATTAGCCACACCCGGGGCTTGTTAGCCGCTAACCTGATTACAGGACCACCCACCACCGCCCACCTGAATAACGCAGCCGACAAACTGCGCAACTCCAACAAGCGGAATTCCTACTCGAAACAGTGTTACAGTCGCGTTTTTCCTTCCAATTCGCGTTTGGCCGTTCACAAATTACTGTCAGGTTTCGCGTAGCAGAATCTGCCAGACTGCTTCAGTTGTGTTTTGAGGGAATTATTGAATTAAACTGAGTTTTTGTAAAGTGTATTAACCAAATGGTTATTTAATAAGAGCATTAATAAAAAGGAGTTATTGGCGAAATGCAGTATTCTTATTTTTAGATCGAATACCATTCATTATATGTAATAAATTTACGTAATTAGGTTGCTGTGTAATGCAATCTTTGGATGAAATTGTTGTAGAAGAAAATCTCTGGTGAGTCAGAACATATCAGAAAGTCTTTGGATCAGAGACGACTGAGTTAAAGCTTTTGCGTGGAAGAATTTTCAGACAGAAAAGTGATGATTAGGTGGTGAAATATTAAGCTATTAATATGTATTTATCCACAGTATAACTAAGTGATTTAAAAGTAATAACTGAGTAATTTTATTGTAAAAAGCGCTCAGTAAAATTCATTTAATGGAGATAAAAAAAAGGAAACTCTGAGCGATTAGAAAGAAGGGGAAGTATAGTTACTGAAATTAAGTGAGATAAGAAAATACCAATAAAATTCCTTTATTTTGTCTTGTATAATTATTTCAACTTCAGGTTTTCTATTATGGAATCTTACGACTCCTTATGTCATACACAATGTTAACGGGGCTGTACGATCGGTAATCATATAAACCAAGTTCATACAAGGTACAGGAAGCCAAAATCCCCATAACTTTGAAAGCCAAAATCAAAATTTTAAACTTTTTTTTTAGAACATTTTCCAAAGAAAATTATTTTTCTAGCTTACTGACTTATTAACAAAAATACAAGACAAAATTCAGAATTATTGGTACCAAATCAAATACAAATTCTGAAGGCTATTTTTCTAAAGTAAATAATCCTTTTATTATATTTAATTTACAGTAGTTTTTGAGTTTTATAGTTTCATTTAATTCATTTAAACACGAACACCAGTAAGCCCGGTAGTTGGTACTAATCAGAAAAATGAGCTGTCTGGTAAATGACTTGATACTCACCAAGGAGATGTTACGTTCACTAGCATTCTGCAACACGAAAAAGTGCAACCAGTGCCGAAAAATTGACACCCCAGATCACAGACATGAGTCTGAGGGGTTAGGAAAAATATGGGACTTGTAATATTCGCAATAAATTGGTTCTTAACCTTATACTGAGAAGAACTACTGACTGCCTATAAAGAATCTACCATGTTTATGAGATCACTAATTGGATGAAGCATGAATTTGGCAACTGTTGGCATACCCAACTAATTTAGAAACTTGATTGATCCATTCATACGTTGTTGTTATAATATCCAATACATTTTTTAAAATTAAAAGAAAGGGGATGAGGAGTTGGCACTTAAAATGCAAATCCCTGTGCTGCCAAAAAGTTTTACATGCTTTGCTTTTATCAAATTACTATGTCAGGTTGGTCCTTGCTTCGAATTCCATGTTCCGACAGAGGTGGAAAGCATGATAACTGGAAACTCTGTCAGTCGGTCGAATTTTCTTTACACACCAGAAGAATTAAGGAATTTTCTCCTATTTGTGTCACATGCGAATGACAGTCTGAGTACATATCCCGCTAAATATTAGTCATAACTCACATATACTACATAACACTTGTCATTAAATAGAGGAACAGTGAAATAAGAATAAAAAGTAACAGTTTACGGACACGTAGGTCTTATTATGCATGTTGATGTAGAACTTTAGAAAATTAATTGAAAATAGTAAGTGCAGCATTTCTTATGTGAAATAATAGAAATGATCAACTATTAAATTAACTAGTAAATGTGCAGAAGTTAAGATCTTTCAAGATAAATTTTAAAATCAAGCTCAAAAAATATTTAACAAACATTTTGAACGTAGTGTAAATTTGCACTTATCCATCATTTATGTATAGGCCCTATTTCTTATCAGAGGTGAAACGCTTACGCTAACTGAAAAAAAGTAATATTAAAACTGCTTAAAAACAATTTAATCTAGAAAATACTATGTTTTATTCTTGTTACAGTAGAACCTTGTCTTACTTCTTATAACTTGACCATTAAAATTTATGTTCATTTGTTGGTGGCCATTTGAAAGGAGATAGTAATAAATATATATTAACTAGAATTTTGATTATGTTAGGAACGTTATCTCAACACAAAACTCATTCATCATCTTTCCATAGCAAATCCTAGTGACCAAGTTTTTTTTAAACACTTTTAATAAATTCAGTGTCACATAAAAGTTACACAATGTCCTACCGATTCATGCATTTACCAACAATAACCTTTATCCGTACCTCCTGATATTTTTGAAGTGTATACTGTTGGTAAATATTAAATACGTTGTTAACTGTTTGCTATTACAATCAGAAAACGATTGGTTTGTAAATAATATCTGAGTGTGTCAATGCGTATTGCAAATTGTTTTAACTTTATCGAGAGTTATAATAAATAAAGGAAAAAAAATCGAATTAAAAAAAAGCTTCTTTTATTTCGCTACACTTATCAACCATTTACATTAATGAACCGTAGATTGCCTTTATTTGAATTCTATTTATAAACCCAAAATGTCTTAATCATTTTGATGCAATTACACTTGAAGTCATTTCACGACTTATTGGACTTGCTATCAGCCATCAGCCACTCATTGCGCGTGTAACTTCTTTGACCAAAGAGTCTGCTTTCACCGAACTGGAACTGCCAACGATACTCTTCAGGTTCTACAGCCATCGATCTTGTGACTGCTTTAATTTAATAATTAATTAAATTGCAATGAGTACACGCTCCGATGGAAATTTCCCTACACACCCATCTTCCTCCTATCCTGCACCAACTTATATTTACCCTCCACAAATTTCAACTTTAAATTCTTTCAACGTTTTTGTACAATTATTGATCACTTCTCTTGTTAACTTATTCCAATCCCTGACACTCTTATGTAAAAAGAGAGAATCTACCTGAATTGGGTTTTCCATGGTTTCACCAAATCACTCCAGGCAAATGCCGGGATGCTTCCTTCAAAAATGACATGGCCGAATTCCTTCCCGTTCCTTGTCCCCAGTCCCATGCCGCCTCTAATGACCTTAGCCGTCGACGAGGCGTAAAGGGGTGGAAAAAAAATCTTCCTTCGCCCTTGTGCCTGAAATCAAGTGCCAGCTTGTGGTCATGGTCATCTTTTCCCTTCCATGCATTACTTTTAATTCTTGCATATATTTTTTCCATGCCTCATTCATCCTCCTCCTGTCTTCCAATGAATCCCATTCCAGCTCCTTTATCATTTCTGTTGCTTATTGCGTTCTACCGTAATTTCCAGAAACAAATCTAGCAGCCGTTTTTTGCACCCTCTCCAACTCCTGTATTTGATACCCAAAATGTGGGTCCCACACAACAATACTATATTCAATCAAAGGTCTGACCAAAGTGTAACCTAATTCACTTATTTCTCTCTTACATCTTCTCTTCACTCTCTCCAACAAGGGCAGAATTTTGAAACGTTTTCGTAAGGAACTCTATTTGAAGAAAATTACCAACATGCAATTAAAAATTAAACCCACTGTTCTAACGTTAGCATCTCTGCAGTAGCGATATTATGACAGTTTCAATCTGATCTGTTTGGTTATAACCAATAACTGCAAGAGCAAACAGCGTATAGCGCGTTTGCACATAAAAAAACAGCAATCACTGTAAAAGTTTTCCTAGTGGCTTTACGCCTCGTCGACGTCGAGGTCATTAGAGGTAGGAAAGAACAGGAACAAGGAACGGGAAGGAATTCGGCTTTCACATTTTAAGGAACCGTCCTGTTTTTCGCTTGGGATCATTTCGGGAAACCAAGGAAAATCGATACCAGAATGGCCGGACGGGGATTCGAATCTGCATCCATCCGAATGCGAAGCCAGAGCGTTATCGCTAAGCCACCGAGCTTCCTCTAATGGGAAAATCATTAATACATAAATAATGGAGGGCTTAAGCCGTCCTGATATGAACCGACATTTGCTGCAATTCGGAATAATACACGGAGACATTTATTACACTTGAGAATTGCTGTTTTAAACATTATAAAGTTTTCTTCTGTAATGGTATGGTAGATTTTAAACGAGAAAAGATTTTGATACTCTTTCCTTTACAGTTACTGTACAAATGCTTCGGAAATACAACAACCAACTCTTCACCGAGTATAATCCAGGGCGTATGAGCTGAAAAACTGGCATAGGTGTGCAACATTTTATTAGCGACAGAGAATAATTCTACTCACATTCAAAGGCGCCATTACTCGTTTCCAGAATGCAAAATGCGGACAGAGGGTTATAATTTATAATAATTACAAATTACTTAATACTTTTAGGAAGTAAATGTAAATAATTGTATTTAAATTTTAAATTAAAATCATTTTTACGTTACTTAGAACATGATAAACAATTTCTAATAATTGGAAACAAAACGAAATGTTGTATTTGGTATCTTATCACATCTTAGTGTCCTTTGATTGAAACGTTAAATACCAAAATAATTTTGCACAGCTGAAAAGTGTCTCATACTCCTCCACAAACTTTTATTCCTCCACTGACAGAGAAGCTAGTTTATAAACTGAATGCTTCGTTTAATTTAATTCGATATAATTGCGATGGAGCGCACACTCCTGTGGCAATTCGCTACACACATTACTCCCTCTTTCCTTTACCCGCCTACTTTTGCTCTCAACAAAATTTCAACTTTAAATTCTTTCAACTTTTTTGGTAAACTATTTATTATTTCTCTTTGTAATCTGTTCCAACCCCACCCCTCTTACCTATGAAATAAAATTTTCCCACACCCTTGTGAAATCGATTGCTAGCTTTTGGTCATGGTCATCTTTTCCCTTCCATGTATGTTTCGCATTCCTGTGGGAATTGTATAAGTTCGGATCTTTATGACCAAAGAAATAGAGGAATATGCATGCAAATATGACCTTAAAAACGTGTAAATATAACCTAAAAATAATAAAATGTTACCAGAAATTTCAAATTAGTACACATCAAAACATGTTCAATTATACATTTTATCAGTTTCACGTATACAGCATAATTTGCTTCCATGCACTCCCTGCACCATTAGAAAATTAAATTTTAAATCGCTTTCTTGAAGTCACTTTAATTTCACATGATTTAAAGAAAAGAGCTCTTTCCTCTGTACTAAAATAATCCTCTCCAAATTCCTTTCCGCTTCGCACTTTCAGAAAATTTTAGGTAGGCCTTCTACCTGATCGATTGCAGATTTAACGGTGACTGAGGATATCATTGAGACATTGACTGACGCGGCTCGACACAGTCATGCTGCTGTTACAATGGAGAGATTAAAAGGCGGGCGAAATATCAAGTGATAATTCTTTACTGGCGAATTCTAACAAATTCAGTGATAATTGGTTTTGTTTTTCCTTCAGTAGATAATAGGACTACAGTTCTCATCTCTAACATCTAGTGAATTTCCGGTTACATTTAAAAAATTACCGGAGTTTTCCTCAAAATATGACCATATGATCATAAATGTTATCGTAATATGACAGAAACTATGAAAATGACCTAAATATATGCATTTATATGCTACATAAAATACATTTAAATAGAATCAGAAACGTTCAGTGTTTAATCCAGCATTACAGCTCAGAAAGATGGCAGAAAAAAATGACTTGCCACGAACATAAGAAACAAGGACACAAAAAAAAGTTTTAAACGGTAAGCCGTCAATTTTAAAACTACAGAGTGAACATTTTATTAATATTGATGAATAGCTAAGTTGTAAAAACAGATAAGCAATCAAGAAAATGATAACTAATGAGACAATTTTTCTGACAGCTCCTGGCACTGATGTTTGATTAGTAGATAACTTTGTAACTTTTTTATATCGCAAGATGAGGGTACGGGACAGATTAAAGGGATGGATTTAGTTTAAACTGCAAAGGAGAGTCATATTCAGGAACGTATGGCTGATTGAAACAGACATGCAGCGTGAATTTACGGTTGCTGAATGACGGAGTTTAACGTTTATGATGATTAATGGACAATTTACATTGCCAATGAAAACAAACAATGGAGTACGTGTCATGTCCATACCTTGATAAATAGTTAACATGAAGTGCAACGTTATACAAGAAATTGTTAGACAGAGCGTTCATAAAAGCAGACAGTGACTACAACAATATATACAGAAGCTGATATTTTCTAAGCACAGTCCTTTTATTGGAATTGTCAACTAGAGTTTTGCGCTAATGAGAGTCAGTCTTGAATGTTATTAAATTATTAATATTATATTCGAGTAAATCACCCTTTTTCGACATAACGTAATAGCTGTGATTGGGTGGAAGCTGACATTAGCTTTGTAGTAGATTGTAAATATTGGAAAGTAGCTACATGCTTTAATTCCCAGACAGAATTCAAACAATTATTTGCTGTCAACTACGATCGTAGTCTGTGGATGGAAAATGTTTCATGCATCATATACTTTACTGTAGGTTCAAAACAGTTTGATGCAGTATAGTTCATTCCAGAGTTTCTTTTTATTTACGATTTTGTCAATCTAAGGACCACGAAAACCAATTTTGTTAATGGATCTTTTCTTGACTTACAATAGTTCTTCGTCCTTTCTTGGGTCCAGACTTAATATTTGTAATAATATTTAATTAAATTCCAATGGAGCTCACGCAATTCGCAACACAATCCTTCCCCTTTCCTGCATCTATATGCATTGGACTCTACAAATTTTATTTTGTAATTCTTTTAACGTTTTTGGTAATTATTCATCATTTCTCTTGGTAACTTATTCCAATGCCTGACACCCTTACCTAATAAAGAGAACCTTCCTGCAGCCTTGCGCCTGAAACCGAATGCCAGCTTGTGGTCATGGTCTTCTTTTCCCTTCCATGCATTACTTTTAATTCTTACACCAACATCTTTCAATGCCTCATCACCAATATACGCCTTGTACACTCCCATGACTCTCTTCACCCTCTTCCTCTCTTCCAATGAATCCGATTCCAGCTCTTCTATCATATCTCTTAGTGATTGCGTTCTGCAGTAATTTCCAGAAACAAATCTAGCAGCCATTTTTTTGCACCCTCTCCAACTCCTGTATTTCATACTCAAAATGTGGATCCCAAACTACACCACCATATTCAAGCAATGGTCTGACTAAAGTTTTATAACCCAATTCCCTTACTTCTCCCGTACATCTCTACATCACTCTCTCCAACAAGTGCAGAATTTTGAAACCTTTTCCCAATACCTGTCAAATGTGTTCTGCCCACTTAAGATTGTTATCGAACGTAATGCTAAGATACAAATAATGCTCTCGGGTGACTAGCCGAGTTATAGTCACCCGAGAGCATTATTTGTATTCTCAACGCCGAGAAAGACTTCGTAATTATGTAATGCTAAGATATTTACATTTCAAGTGTTCAGCAAGCAATTCTTTCGCCACCTTATAACCATTATCAAACTTTATTTTTTAACTTCTGTATCTAATAAGCTGACTGTTCAGTGCGTTTATCTTCATCCCATGTTTACCAACCCAATTAGATATCCTGTCCAGATCACCCTGGAGCTGTTTACAGTCTTCTACCTTTTTGATCCTTTTATATAGCATTATGTCATCTACAAAAATCTAATTTCTGATAGTATACAATAAACATAATTATTCATTAGAATAATGAATAGCAATGGTCCCAATACACTACCCTGGGGTACTCCCATTGTTACTTCCACTTCTTTTGATATGCATTTCCTAACTATCTTTTTTCTACCTTTTAAAAATTCTTCTACCCAGGAAATCACTTTCTCATCCACTCCAATAGTTTTTACTTTATTTACTACCATTTTATGGCTCACTCTGTCAAATTTCTTTGAAAGATCTAGTGCTACACTATCAATTTGGCCTCCCTTGTCCATTTAATCTGAATATCTTGTATACATCTCGTCAACTGAGATTATGAAAATCCTGGCTTAAAGAAATGTTGCCTACTTGAAAACAACTTACGCTCCTCACATATATTTCTGATGTGGTTGCATATCAGTCTCTCCATTAATTTACCTACCACTGATCTCAATCTGATTGGCCTATGATTTTCGACTCTATTTCTCACCCCTCCTTTATGTACCGGCACTACTATCGCTCTTTTCCAGTCCTGTGGTAAGCAGCAAGTGTCCAGACTCAATTTAAATAATATTTCAAGGTAAGATACAATTTCACATCCGGCAATCTTTAAGACAACCGTAGTAATATTATCTACACCAGCACCTTTATGTTTCTTCAGCTTACTTAGTTCCTTCATGATATTTTCAAGATGAATTTCAAATTTTTTGCTCTGCTCATTCTTAATTGTGTTGTTAAGCTCGTTCTTAATATAGACCCTCCCGTTTCTGATTCATTGTTCCCAATACTCTCACTAAGCCAGTTACTGAAAATCTGTGCCTTTTTCAAATCCTCAGTAACTTCTTCTCCATCCGTATCTATAAGCGTCTCAACACCCTCCTTTCCCCTCAGTTTCCTCTTCTTCTCCTGGAAACACTTGAAATTTTGTTTCAGTCTTCTGAAAATTGCTCTGTCTTGCATTATTAGTAATATTTATTTTCCAGAAGTTTTTGTGAGTTTCCTGCCGGTCTGTGACAGGGAAGTTTCGGAAATTAATGGGAAAATAATTTCTGTATAACTTAACAGGCAGCGATATACGTATATGGAACTATGAAGTTCAAAACATCAGTGAATGAAGGAATAGTGAGACAACTGTCTTTTCTGTGGTATACCGAGTCTGGTGGGTGAGCCGAATACCCGTCCGGAAATCCAGATCTCGGTTTTTTCTTGGATTCCCGAAATCATTTCATTCGAGTGCCGGGATGGTTTCTTAAAAAGGCAGCAACAGAATTCATTCTAGTTCCTCACCCATAATACACTGCTGCCTCTAATTTTGTCGAAGTCGACGAGGCATAAAGTCATAAAACATATGAAATTTTTAACTTCAATCAAACGGGTGATTAAGCTGCGCTTTGGTATAAAATGAAATAGTGTAAATTTATATCCAGTCATATTCATATGAATTACGTACAGGAGATTACCATGGTGCCGGATATTTTGTTTATTGTTCTCTTTGTATTTTATAGAAAATTTCTATCATGTCACCCTTGGGATCCAAACGAAATACATTCTGTGACTGTAAGTTAGTTTCAAAAGCTAAAATTTTCACAGCTATCCCTCCACGAAAAACTTATTTTTAAGAAATATTTTAACAGTAAGCATGAATAGTTAGGCCTATATTTTCAAATCAGCACAACCCGCTAATTTTACTCATTATTTCTTAAAAAGGATGTGGCCGAATTCTTCTCCATTCCTAGCCCTCAGTCTTTTGTAGCCTCTAATGACATCGAGTTTTTTATTTAATAACAACTATGAACAGGAAGACTAATATTTTCAATGCAGCAACCCCGACTAATTTTAGTCACTATTTCTGTGGAAAAAAAAAGTTGTGTCTAAATTGATCCCCGTTCCTAGCATTCAATTCTTTCTCGTCTCTAGTGTCATATAATTTTATTTTATTTTTATTTAGTAATAAATATGAACAGGTAGGCCTATATTTTAAAAGCAGCAACCCTCAATAATTTTAGTCACTATTTGTTAAAAATGTCGTTGCCGATTTAATCCCCGTTCCTAGCACTCAGTCCATTCTCGTCTCTAATTTCTTAGAATTTTATTTTATTTTTTATTTAATAATAGCTATTAACAGGTAGGCCTATATTTTCAAAACAACAACCCCGACTAATTTTAGTCACTATTTCTTAAAAAAGTCGTGGCCGAATTAATCCCGGTTCGTAGCACTCAATCCTTTCTTGCTTATAATGTCATAGAATTTTATTTTATTTTTTATTTAATAATAACCATGAACTGGTAGGCCTATATTTTCAAAGCAGCAACCCCCAATAATTTAAGTCACTACTTCTCAAATATGTCGTAGAAGTATTCATTCACATTTCCAGCCCCAAGTCCTGTCTCGTCTCTATTGACGTAGACGTCAACGAGAAGTAAAACCAAAACCAAAAAACTGAAAAAACTCCTAATGTTTAAGTCTTTAATCTTCCTTAATTGATTCTCTCCTTCCTCGTGACCTGTAGCATGGCTCTCACAAACCTCATCTCCGCTGCCTATAGTCTGCTCTGATGTCTACAGTAATGACAGCACTGTAGGTAATGAGCCACGTGTGGAGTTTGGAGTAGCTGTCAAGACTGCACAGGGAACGCTGTGCGGTTTGACAAGATTGTTCCAGGTACCTCCGCACTTGAGCTAGCTGTGTGCTGCACGCGTACACGCGCGCCGTGACAGCGTTTGATGACGTCACGGGGTGGCAGGCGGCGGCGTCTGTGTGTGTCTGACATACCGCCGACATCGGCCTTTGACCAGCCGGTGCAATTAATTAACCCACAACAGCAGTTTATTTACATTAAATTTGTGTGCTGCACTGTAAATCAGTGGCTGCAGGACTGCTCCCCGGTAAACCACCCCCCCCCCCCTCACCTCTACACTAATTGGCTGGCGACTCCGCGCCCCTAATTAGGCAGACAGGACGCAATTCAGCGCGACACACAAATAAATGTTTACGTCGAGGGCAGGTGTGCACAATGGAGCCTCCCTGCAGCGTTTTTAAGCCTCTATCGTGCCGTAATGGTACGGTGACTTTTCTACTACTCGTAATTGGATCTTAAGATACACTGATCAGCCAAAACATTATGACCACCTGCTTTTTAATGTGTTAGTCCATCTTTGGAGAGCAATACAGCAGTGATTCAGCGTGACATGGATTCTAAAAGTTCTCGTTAGGTTTCCGGAGTTATTTGGAACCATATTTCTACGCAAAGGTCACGACATTCTCTTAAATTACGCACAGGTGGTCTGTGGGTGCGGCTCCTGGGAACGAACATCTCGGAAACGATATGCAGTTCACGTGCTACTGTAGTGAGCATCTATGCAGAGTGGTTGAAGAATGGTGAGACCATGACTCGGCGACTAGGAAGTGGTCGCCAAAACCTCATCACAGAACGTGGAGGTCGGAGGATTTACTGAGCGGGATTGGCGGCGATCTGTGGCAGAGTACAATGCTGGTGCAGGAACAAGTGTTTCGGAGCACACTCTGCTGTACGATCTGCCACAGATCGCCGCCAATCCTGCTTTACAGAGCTGGCAAGCCTCCGACCTCCACGATCTTTGATGAGACGTGGACGTCCACCATCTTGTCGCCCAGTCGTGATTTCAGCATCCTTCAACCACTCTGCATAGATGCTCATTACAACAGCACGCGAACAGACGACCAACCTCACCATTTCTGAGATGCTCGTTCCCAGTTGCCGCGCCCACCAACACCCGGCAAGTAATTTAATTATTTGCATCTTCAGCACAATCACAGGAGCTTCGTTTAGGGTCTCAGTATTGAAAAGACTTCATTGCATTAAAAGTGCAGTTAAATATTTTAAATAATTCTGTTTACTAATTTAAGTCAATTAGCTACAGTTTCAACAGATACTAGATTCGTTCGCTTAGTTGCAGGTAATTAATGTGTCGCGGTCTAATAACTGGCACCCTAAAAAGTCACCACTATGGTGCGGCGTTCAAAGATGACATGAAACTGTAATGTTATAGTTGGGGTTTGCTGGTGATCAGGAAAGAACCGAAATTATGTAATACTAGCAGTTACAAGCGACTACGTTCGCTTGACAGTGTGTTATATTAAAATGGTTTATTTTAGTATTAACAATATTAATAATTATTCCATGAATAACAAAAACACAATCACCATAACATTTAACCTCTATTGCATTAATCACTTCCTAAAAATAGAATTATTTGTTTCCTCATTGTGATCTTTGTTTAATTTCATAGTCGCAGCTTTATTATATTTCATTGAAAGATTTGAGTTGCATTTTTCCATCACGTCTTAATACTATTATTTTCAATGAACCGCATTTGCTCCTTGGATAATGATTTAA
Source organism: Vandiemenella viatica (assembly GCA_031002005.1). Taxonomy (NCBI): domain Eukaryota; kingdom Metazoa; phylum Arthropoda; class Insecta; order Orthoptera; family Morabidae; genus Vandiemenella; species Vandiemenella viatica. The sequence goes on from CM061919.1 coordinate 255,502,483, forward strand.
TTGTATCGATGTGTCGGTTCGGTCAATTAATTGTGCTTTCAAATAGATATTTGGCAGTAATTTATTGTTTTCGGAATATCATCTCTAATTATATTGTTATATGTTTCCTTTAGTTTCTGATTTGTCAAAAGAATGGAATGTCTGTAGGACACTAGGTTATGTTGGAATTGAGTTAATAAAACATATGCAAACATATTAAATGATCTGGATAAGGAGTGAACATTCAATGTTTCAATCAACCACAAAACCACATAAAAGCATAGAAAGAAGTAATCTAATTACAGTTTAATCAAGAACAACAACTGATATCTGCTTTAACATGTAAATTTCCATTTTATCTATATTTTTAATACTGCTATCTTCATATGACGTTATGGGTACTTTAAAAAAATAGTAATTTTGAGACATGCTGAGGAATCGTAAGTAAAATATTTTATTTTCAGTTCCACAATCTACCAACAGAACTGTGTGTTTACAGGAAAATTACCTTAAACTAAGTACATACAACTTTATAACATTTTATGGTTAAGAACACATTTATGTTTTTTTGCTCCGGTACTATATGAAATCCATCAATTATAGATATTTAATACATCATTATATTGATAATATAATATTATTTATATTTAATATGTCATAATGTTCCTGTTTTCGTCTCTGTAAAGTTGTATAAGTGATTTACGTAAGAAGCAAAGAGTAAAGATGGCGGTATCACCTACGAAGTAGGAGAGTCTTTGGTTTGGAAGTATGATAACTGACAATAACAATTTGCGGAGGAACAATTCTTTTTTTGTGGGATAAAACTGTCCTATGTTACTACTAATACTTTTTACTATCTCCGTATTTAAGTCTGTAGAAGAATTAAGGCGTGAGTGAGCAAAATAATCCAAATATCCCAGCCATGGAAACATTTCATTTATAATATTATACAATAGTAGCTAATCTCTTTTGAGCAATGAAGATGTCGTACCAGTTTCGTGGGGGCATCTCTACGCATGTGCGTTTGGGGTTATGTTAAATTTATACTACCCTGGCATTTAAAAAATCCATATTCTAGGCATCGTAAAAACTAAAGTTTTATTGAACATTATAACCAGTTATAATACGGTATATTAAATACTAATTTATTTTAATTCCTTAACGCAAAGCTTATCAACTACTATATTCTGAGTACAACCAAATACTCACTTCTTTTCTTCGATTTTGTCAGATAAGGACCACGAAAAGTTGTCCTATTCTTGGGTATGGATGTAATTTCCCTTTATCTTCTCCATTTACTGGAAACCACTGAAATTTTGTACCAGTCTTGTTTCCCTATCTTGTATTATATCTTCTGTTATTCCGATCTGTGTCGTTATTTTCTTTACTGTTTGGATTCACTGGTTGCCATTCCTACACCTGTAAACGTCATTGAAGATTCTTTTTGTTGTATGCAGTTATCTATCCTGATGGTGTGATCAAAAAACCATGTTTTCCTTTTCCTCCCCTTTTTCTCATCGTTTCTGAAATGCTTCCATTTTCTTCTTACTTGCATATATATACCTTTATTCCTTCTGTGCATAATGTTGTTTTCCCTTTATCAATAGTCTCCATATTTTCCTTTCCTTTTTCTCTATCTCTTCTACTTCTCCAGCTTTCATAGAGATCATGCATTTTGAGGTCTACAACTAAAATTCGCTATAAACTTAGTGGTGATTCAATCGTAAAATTGTCTCGGAGCAAATCAAAAGGTCTCCGGTTTAAACAACGGTTCTGTCTCAAAGGTTAATGGGTCATTTAACTGACTCTCACTTTCGATAAAGCTTTCATGTCATGATGAAGTCCGCCAAGACAAACCGTGGTTAGGATTCCAAAATATGGTCTACATTTTCACAGTTATTAGTCACGACAAATTGAATCAGTTATTGGACTGTCTAATTTTTTGGATCTCTTGGTCAACAATGCTAAACGAATCTACTTTTTTGACAAACGTTTGGACGACAGAATAAATATTTGTACCACATCTGTTACTCTGTTACGAGAAACTGTGCCTAGTAACTAGGAAAGGATAGATCGAGCATGGATGAAGTATTCCAGAGTCAGAAAATACAGAATTTACTGGTCAGCCATATTTCTCGGAAACCCACAACACTGTGAAATTTGGAGCGTATGCAAAGGTGTTCACTTAGGAAAACTAATACAAAGTTCCAAGTCCTCTTTCCTACTAGGCAATATTTGCGACTCTGTTGAAGGAATTAGTACGCCCCGTTGACTCAGTTGGTTGAGACACCGTGTTTGTGTCCTGCGCTGACATGGAGCTGGTTCGAGTATTCGTGGTGACGAATGGCTGCCGTAGTGTCTTTTGGAAGAGTAGGCCCGAATGAGCCAGCGCCAGGTTTCACCCTTTCCCTTCTTTCAGCTCTCATCTACAACACAAACAACACTCTACACTGAACACACACTGTCACAGTGATCAACACTTACAATACTTACGAACACTGTGTAGTAGCCCACGGGATTTTTGGTAACGGATGGCAGTAACTACGATTTCATATAGCTCTAGCAAAGCAGGTCGATTGCAACAGCAAAGAAAAACAATTTCAGACGTTGGAATGTGTCTATGCAGGAGCCAACGTCCAAGAAAGCAGGTTAGCAAGAATACGTTGAAACATGACGTCATTTGGTAGAGGATGGGAGAGGCGCAGCGGCCGCGATTGGTCAAAAAGCCTCCCTACCACTCAAGGATGGTGAGAGACCGGGGATCAAAACCCAGGTGCACGGAGGAGGAGCCCTTCAGCAGATGGCGCGCCAAATCATTACTGCCGCTGCTGCCAGCAAGAGTTCTTTCCAAGTAAACTAAGGGTCCAGTTTAATACAATGATAGAACTGCTGACTAAACTCACTACAACTCTCATCACCCAGTCATAAGAGCCTTTCTGCAGTTACGTTGACGACCTTCTGATACTAATAACTACCAAACAAAGGAAAGCACTACAGCTTAGCAAAACATAAAGACAATCAGCAACCGGACCCGGCAGATCCTGAAATGACAAACCAAGCAATGACAAACCAAGCAATGACAAACCAAGCAATGACAAACCAAGCAATGACAAACCAAGCAATGACAACCACATGTGATATGGAAGAAGATGCACAACCCGCGCAAGAACTTCCCCATACTCTAGGACCAAAGCTTTCCCAGATGAATACTGCTACGGAGGAGCCAGCCACTTGGCGAGCCAAGTCAAGCTGGGCTCGAGGCTCTTGCTTCAGGTCGATGAGCAGTCGGCCTTGGAGGTGATAGAGACGGGCAGTAGCCGTCGAGACCAGCAGAACCAGTGTTGGAAGCAACGAGAAGCATAAACCACCATCGTTAATCCAACAGGTGGGGTGAAAACATTTAGGAACATGTAATGGGGATATTAAGCATTAGAAGCAAGTAGTAGGAGACTTACAAGTTGAAGGGTTCAAGGAATATATGGAGGATTAATTATGCCTAAAGAATTGTGTATATTGATGTGTCACGTTAATTGCGACATCAGAAAATGTTTACTTAATTTAATTTATTAAAAACTTATTAATTATTAATATTTATCATGAGGGATGTGAATTGATCATCAAGGCACCAATTTAAAATTACTATTTATTAGATCACTTATAAGGATGCATTAATTAATTAGACGTGATTAAGAGATGTGATTTGATATTGTAAACTGTCCGGAATACATTGTTGTTCATCAGGGTCGTTACTGGGCTAGTGGACGCGGTAGGTGAACGCACTCGACATACACAATACCGTTTGTTGCTCCTGTGACGGCAGTTGCGGGAAGGTCCGTGGTGGGGCTTCTTACGACACGACTGCGGGAAGTGGTCTCATCAGCTCACGGGTGGCGTCTGTTCGCCTCACGTTCGACGCAGCACAGACGCAGAGTGACCCCTCAAGCAGCTAGGACGGGAAGATGTCGACGCAGTCTGGCGACGAACCTGCTCCTTGCAGATACGGACTGGAAAAACTCTTCCAGCGGAAGCGCGAACTCACACTCGCACTCGCGTATTCTTCTAACGTCCGTGTGTACAGCCACGAGGTGCACACCCGAGTGTCCTCTCAGCGAGTCCTCACGCCACCCTTCCGCCTAGTGGTCCCGCGGGTTAGGGGAAATGGGAGGGGTAGCCACATTCCTTGGCTGACAGGTACCTGTCTGGTAACTAGCTGCAGCCTCACAAATATGTTCACAAACTTACGTTACTGCAACATCACACGGCTGTAATGTGTCATTACACTATAAATGTAAATTGTGTATATACCTTACCGAGAATTTAATTTGTGAAATCCTACCACTCACGTGGCTTAGAGTCGTACCCACAATTTAATGTATCTCTCGGAAAGTGGCAGAGCGAAAACAAAAAGATTCGCCAGTCCACCACAACTGTCATGTTGGCGAAGGCAACGGGTGTCCACCCAGTTCTTCTTCACAGACGTCCCATTGAGCAGTGGCGTATTCTACTAAGGGTGTAGGGTACGATCACTCGGGACCGCAAGTCCCAGATAAGAGCTGCAGGCAATTCGTGTGGCGACCTTTCATTTTTCCTTTTTTTTAAGGTCCACTACAGCAAGGCGACAATCGAGGTGTAACGCGACAATACAAAAACAACAATCGGGGCGGCCCCTGATCGGAAAATTCCTAGATCCGCCTCTGCGATAGGCGAGTGGGAGTGTATACGCACATAGCACGAAATACATCTCTACCATGGACCGATAGACATCCACCATGGTAGCCGCCTTCTACAATCGACCGCGGGCAAGGCTTTCATTAGAAGAAACATAAAACAAACATTGAAGTATACTTTTTACCTGCACGTAGTTACATTTGTTGAATAATTAATATTAATATTTAATTTTAATTGCAATGGAGCGCACGCTCCGGTGGCAATTTCCCTACACACCCATCTTCCCCCTTTCCTGCACCCACCTACATTTGCCCACTACAAATTTTAACTTTAAATTCTTTCAACGTTTTTGGTAAATTATTTATCATTTCTGTTGGTAACTTTTTCCAATCCCTGACACCCTTACAGAAAATAAAGAGAATCTTCCCACCCTCCTATGCCTTAAATCAAGCGCCAGCTTATGGTCATGGTCATTCTTATACCAATATCTTTCCGCGCCTCATCACTAATATATACCTTGTACACTCTTCACCTTCCTCCTGTCTTCGAATGAATCCCACTTTAGCTTTTCTTTTATCAAATCTGTTACTGATTGTGTTCAGCGATAATTTCCACAAAACATTCTGGCAGCGCTTTTTTGCACTCACTCCAACTCCTGTTACAAATTATAGACCCAATATTTACAGACAAAGTAAAGTGAAAAATCTAGTAAACAATGGTTAATTGAGTGAAGCTTTTTACCTTCTTCAGCTTTTATTTAGTCTACATATCACACATAACTTACTACTCCAAACCGTCTCTCATCACAAATACAATAATTTACTTTGCATCTTTATTGCAGAGAGAGTACCTTACGCGTTAGACGACGTCTAATGAGAGCTCTCCTGTAATATTTTATTTCAGTATCACTTTCTTTTACCTGAAATAGAAAATTATGCTCTAACTTTCTTTCTCTCGTCTACGTCATCACGTTTTTGACAAATATTAATTACTTTGAGTTCCACTTGAATACATATATACTCTGCAACCTCACATACATTATACTTCACTCAACATATATATATATATATATATATATATATGCAACAATATCACTCTTCTAGGCAACAGCCACAACAATCTTTGTGCAATTTGTCTTTCTGACAATTTAAAGTACAGCTAATAAACATAACATCTTTTGCAGATCAACGTTTGTCGCTTCCATTGCATCTATCTACCTTGTTTATCTCTTCTCTTGTTATAAAAAATTCATCCTTGTAATCGGGTATTCTGTGGCCAGCTGTATTCCTTGTTGTCAGAGATGGTCTAAAACAGTACTATTATTGCGATTTATGGATATTCATACACATAATAAACTACTTTTTTTTAAATAAATAAATTACGCCAAAGCAATTGACTTTTTTGTGTTTATTTGTCTCCCGTACGCGTTTCACTTCTTTTGCAGAAGCATCTTCAGCGGGATTTTTATTTTTTGGTCTATTGTATTTCTTTCAGCTCCATTCTCAGCATCGGTGCTTTTGCATTAACGGTGGGAAGTGTCTTCATGTTTCAGATTCACAACACTACACTTTTGCACTGCACTATGTGTTTGTTATTATTTGCAAATGGCCGTTCTAACAAACGCATAGTGCAGTGCAAAAGTGTAGTGTTGTGAATCTGAAACATGAAGACACTTCCCACCGTTAATGCAAAAGCACCGATGCTGAGAATGGAGCTGAAAGAAATACAATAGACCAAAAAATAAAAATCCCGCTGAAGATGCTTCTGCAAAAGAAGTGAAACGCGTACGGGAGACAAATAAACACAAAAAAGTCAATTTCTTTGGCGTAATTTATTTATTAATATTATCAGCAATTGAGGAAAATGATCCACAACATCCAGAAAATAATAAACTACATTTACATCACAGTTGGAAATTTGCTTCCTTAACAAAGGGTTAATTAAGTCAAATGATCGTACGTATCTGCATGTAGTAAAATACACGTAGTGAATTGAGATGAACACATTGATGCGGTGGCAACTTTGCACTGTTTGTTTATTGTGTGTGGTGATCTGTGCGGTACGTGTTGGAGGTGGTACCTGCCCACCGCCTGTTCCTGAGGTAGTCTAGCCCCTTGACAACGGAGACTAATGGCCGTCTAGAAATGATGGATGGCGCTCTGGAAGGGTCGAGAGGGGCGGAGGAGGGGGGTAGTCTGTCGCCAACTCGTCGGGCACCACAACAGCAACGGCAGTGCTAGACTTCCAACAACAACACCGATGCACCAACAACAACCGAACACGTTTGATGAGTGCCCGATGAAGATGTTATGTAAAACATTTGATCGTCAATTATTTGAAGGTATGCTTCAACCTATCGCAGATGTCTGCCATTAACTTGGCGTTCTCCGCTCCGATTGGCTACGTTCTGAGTTATTCCGGCTGACCACTAAACACCGCCTGTTCCCTAAAATGTAATGTTTAAAATTCACGGGATAGTACTGCAGAGCTGAACACAGTGATACACCGTATGAATGCTGCTGCTGCAATTGGTTTGACCCGTCTCTAAAGACTTACACGTCGACGACGCCAAAAACCTTAAAAAAATTGCTCTGATGCAAACCTCCATCTCTTCCTATGTTGCGCTAATCTCTTCATATCAACATATCCCCTACAACCAAAGTTATTCACTGATATAAATAGCTTCACAGGTTTCACGCTGCGTCGAAGTGCTCCTTCTTCTTCTTCCCAACGTTTCTACCAGGCCTTAGTTCTTCATCAGGGGGCATAGACTGACAGTGAAACTCGTGAAGCCATTTATATCAATATGAAGGGCTGCGAAAACGGCAAAATCTTTTATAAATTCATTCATTATTCGCTTCATATATTCTAATCTTTGTCTCCCTCTGTTCCTTCGACTGTTCCCTCCACTGACAAGCTAATTAGTCCCAAATGTCCTTAAAATATTAGCCACCATCCTGTCTCTTCCTCATGTAAGACTTCTTCACAAACTTATTTCCTCACCCATTATTTCTACAACACGTTCATTTTTCCACTTAAATTATAGCATCCTTCTATAATAACGCATTAAAATGCTTGAATTTTTATAAATACATGATTCACTAACATAAAGTTCTGTGCTACACACATACAGTTTAAAAAATCTTTCTGAGTACTATATCAATATCTGAAACTAAAAGGTCTTTTTCAAGATGGCTTTTTTCGCTAGTGCCATACGGCTCTTAAGATAATTCCTGCTTCGGCCATCAGTTCTAATTTTTCTTCCTAAGTAACAGAATCCACTTTCTTCTCCTATTACATCCGATCCTATTTTTACAATTAATGTAGTATGGTTTCTATCATTTCTGCTACATTTCATCACATTTGCCTGGCCTTGGTTATATTTAGTGCAAAATCTTCTTTCAGTGTTTTCCTGAACCAATTCAATAATTCAAATTACCGAACGTATGTATAAAAGTATTAAAATTGCTTAAATAAACCTTTTATGATTTTTTTCCAATACGGACCCTTCCGGAGAAGTTGTCTGGAAAGACTAGGGACTCCTTTCCCGGCACATGAGCAGGGAAAGGTCCACATGGCCTTTAATGGATGTAACACAAAGTCACGACGCGGTCGCAGCAGAGAAAAATCGTTGGAGTAAAAGGATGGAGAGTCAAGGACAGCATTTTAACTAACTACCTAACGTCTAGAGTGGCAACGGCGTTTAATGTTATTCGGATGCCACAATAGTAAATTTAGCGTCATGAATTCGGCCTGAAAACTATTTATCACGAGGGATTAGTTAATGTATCTATTCTACCAGAACAACTGATGTGTTATTTCAATTTGAGATATGTTATTACTTCATAAAAGTTTGTTAGTTAATATTCTTAAACGTAAAATCAGACTCGGTGAAGAAGCAAAGCAGCAGTAAATCAGGTTTTCCTAAAGCGCCACAAAGAGTAGGTGCAGGTACGTTTCTTAATCTGAAATAACTGTTGTGAACACCAACTATAGTTTGTGGATATTATTGCAGACCTCGATCAGTAAATCTATACTAATATTATAAATGCGAAAGTAACTCTGTCTGTCTGTCTTTTTGTTACGTTTCTTGGGCTAAACGGCTATTCGAATCGTCATAAAATTTGACAAGGAAATGCTATTTGACATTAGGATGGAAATGGGATACCATATTCTGTATAGATAAGAACATATTTTCATTAAATTATGAAAACTATCTGAACTGTGAAAGATAAACGTATAATATCTATATGTATTTGTAATGCGTAACGTGAGAGAGCAATGGCAGCGTAGCGCAGTGGTAACGTGCTTGCTTCTTTAAGAAAACTGTACGTGTATACCGATATACCGAAATACTTTGTATAATTAAAAACGAAACAGGATATTTTTTTCAGCTTTGTGTATCCAATTCTAGCAATCAAATTCTAAATCCACGCGTACGAAGTAGCGGGTAACAGCTAGTGATATGATAAAGTAGCTGGGTTGGGAGTCCGGAAGGGGCTAAAGGGAGTGCTTGGACCCCCAGAACTTCCTTCAGCCCCTCTTTTGTTTGGGGGGGGGGGGGAGCTTGAGTCTGGCAGTGGTAGTCTTTATAGTCTCCGCAGATTGCTGCTCCTTTAAAAGATAAAACAAAAATACTTTTGGGGAGGGGACTTGAGACCCCTAGCCACCCCCTGGATCCTCCGCCCCTGGCTGGGGATATATTGGTAATAACTCCTAGATATTGGTAGAAGAATGGGAGTAGTATGTTGTTTTGGAAGGGTGACCTTGACCACAAACTAGCACTTATTTCAAGCATAACGGAGAAGGAAAATTTTCTTTTGTCGGTAGGAGATTACCGACGGAAACGAAAAATCACTTTAACGTGTTGTAGTGAACCCGGGAGTAAGGATTACCACCAGTTACTATTACTTTCTATCATTAAAATTTTGTATATGAAATACCCTGTTCAATTTTGCCTGTACGCCATGGAACGTGTCCTTCCAGAAATTTCAATAAACATTTAGAAATGTAATTAGTTGTTTTATTATAAGAAAATTTATATTAATTTTATATACTGACACTTGCATTTATTGTTATCAACATAAGGAAAGATGATTTTTGTATTGACTAAAACATATGACAAGAAAATTAAATCTATATAATAAAAATTGATTTAGTAAACAATGAATTGACAGATCATGAACAAAGTCCGACTAACTCAAAATAAAATCAGAGAGCACAATTCTCTACAGGTTTTCGCTTTCGGGTACAATGCGCCACACTTTGACTCGGTTTGTTCTGGCGGAATAAAAAAATTGTGTAATTACCATCTAGATGATGTTTATATTGTAGTCAGCGCTGTCCGTTCTTCTGGAATTTCTGTGCACAATACACACAAAACAAAATTCAATCGTCGCACTGTGTTTACACTGGACGAGCACTTGATTTGGAACACATCCGATGATTATCCTTTGAACGGCGTCTCACTGTCCGGCTGCAATCTTCTCCTCAAAACGAGGGTTTTAGTGTGAAACAAGAAAAACAAAACTTGTCTGAACTTACTATAAAATAATAGTGTTATCCTTCCATGCATACACGCACACACACGCTCTGTACTTCTCGCACCGATAGCACGGGCGGACTGTCCCCACTGAAGGAATGTGGTCCCCTTATCTCCTTTCCAATCTCCAAACACCTGCACTGCATTACAAAGGGTGCCGTGATGGTTGCACTGCGAAATAGTCTCTGTTGCTCACACTGAACAACGCTTGCTAGTAAAATATGAAGCTTCCGCGAGCGGACCGCTTCAGTGTAGAAGAATCTAAAATAAAAATTAGAATAGGACGAAAGAAAGCGAAGAGTTAAATTTCACTCTACATGTTGGCGCGTAAGAGTAGCCTCATCGCCGTCAAAGTTGTTAGAGGCGAAAGCGGACTTGGGGCGAGGAAAGGGAATTAATTCAGCGATTGCTTTTTGCAGGACCCATTAGCCTGCAGTTATTTCCGGAAATCACACAAAACAGAAATCTGGATGATTGTACGGGGATTCGAGCTTCCGTCCTCCAGGATGCGAGGCCAGAGCGTTACCGCCAGCCCACCACTCTTGGTGGTAACGATTTGATCTCTTGGGCACCTTGAAGCTTTTTAAACTAATGATTTCTAAACGCTGGTAAATTTCAAATGATTTTATGTTTTGCTACCGTACATTATTTCCCCCGATTATATAGTCATTTTGATGTTTATTGAACCATGATTACTTCTGAAGCTGTAGAAGCTGTGAATAACAGATATTCCTATATTTCTGTCAACACAACACCAAATGCTACGCACACAATATTTAAAGTAATTAAGCGTTGAGTAAGCGTTTCATCGGGTAGTAAATATTGCCTCCATTAGTTAAACGAAATTAATTTCATATCTCAAAATTAAGAATAAATGTTACGTAATTATGTGAATACACTTTTAAGTAGGGCCTCTCGTTAGCGGCGCTAATAGAAACAGATGTGACCGTGCCTTTGCAAGCGTTTTAATTCTCATTAACATCGATTTTCGATATCATATTTCCCATCTAATTGAGATGAAGTTCATTAGAGGTGTATTAATGAACCAGTAAAACCGAGCCAAACTTTCAGGTACTCATAACTCACCTTCCAATCACCACAAAAAAATAAATAGTAAAAAATAATGATTTAAAAAAAATATTGACTACGAAGTTATACACAAAATGGAAATTACAATTTATTAATGTGGTAATGAAGTCATGTCTAAAATATCGAGATATAATAATACTTTATAAATTATTTAAGTATCAAGTGGCTATAATAAAAGTAGAGAATTATGAGAGACTTGCATCAATTAAAAAGGGTGTGAGAAAAGGTTGTAATCTATCCTCGTTAATATTCAACTGTGTGGAGGAAGCAATTAAAGGAAATTAAAGAAACATTTGAATGTGGCATTAGTGTTCAAGGAGAAAAAAATCAGCATGCCACGATTTGCTGATGACATTGTTTTGTTAGCTGAACAGGTTGATGATATTGAGAAGTTACTGAATGGCATGAACAAAAGTACTGAATGAAGATTACGGACTGAATATAAATCAGAAGAAGTAAGTGAATTCTGCTACTTGGGAAGTAAAATTACAACCGATGGCCGAAGCATGAATGGTGTTAAAAGCTAAATAGCACTAGCAAAAAAAGCTTTCATGAAAAAAGAGAAATCTTTTATTTTCGAATATTGATCTAGGACTCCAAAATAATTTTTTAAAACTCATGTGTGGAGCACAGAATTTTAGACAGAATTTTAGACAGAAGCAAAATTGAAGGATTTGAAATGTGGTGATATAGAAGGATGCTGCAAATTAAGTGGGCAGATAAAGTACGAAATGAATAAGTTTGGGAAATGATGGGTGTGGAAACAAGTTTACAGAAGAAGCTTACAGGACAGGATGGTAGCTCATATTTTGAGACATCTGGGATTGGTTAATTTGTTAGTGGACAGAACAGTAGAAGGTAACTACTACTATTAATATTACTCTGCGTTTCACTAAAAGAGTGTGGCAGAGGGTGCATTGCACGTATCCGAAAGGGTAATAGTTTGGAAGGGATATGTGAGATATGGCAGGAGGCGCCCATGGGCTATTGTGAGGAGCCATCCCAGCATTCGCGTGGAGTGATCTGGGAAAACCATGGAAAACCCAGATCAGGATGGCCGGAGAGCTTTATCGAAAGCTACTCCTGTCGGATTTTAAGTTTACTCGCCCGGTAAATCCTTTCTGTTCCATTCCCTAATCGCTCGTGAAAAAAAACGAATACAGAGAAGAATCGGTTCTGGCCCTGATTTCTCTTATCTTATTTTCACAGTCATTCCGAGATACGAATGTTGCTGGTAGCAATATTTCTTTGCTATCATTCTGAAATATATCAGTCGTAAATTTTTCAATTAGCTTCCGTCGAGAACTACTGTAGAGGAAGACAAAGATTATAATATATGAAGCAGATAACTGAGGTCGTTGACCGTAAGGGATATGCAGAAGTTAGCACAGGATAGGAGTGGGTAAAAAAAATTGTTAGGTGTTTGGAAGATGTGAGAAATTCAATTGATGACTAGTTGTTTATGGATTCTGATATCCATACTATCACTACAGAACTCTAAATTGGTTTGGATGTCTGCTTTTGCATAATGTAGTTCAAAACCTGCCAGAAAGATATAACTGTATCAGTTATGCTTATTTTAAGTATAAGAAAATTAGATCATAGTGTTGGAGAATAGGACGGTCAAGTTTTCATCGCGATGCAATGATGCGTTAGTGAAGGTGTGTGATGAAATTGGTTGTTATAACTAATGCTTCGCGAACAAGTAATCCTAATGCAGACAACGTTTTCACTATCCGAAATATAATTCCAGAGTCATTTCATGTGTTTAGGTTGAAATGTATCCTTGTCCAAAATCTTTTTGCTATAGCATAAGACACCATAAATTATGTTATTATTAGTATTATTAATCTCATGAGCACTATGTATCGAGATGTAGATTATTCAGGAAAGGAATGTTAATATACCTATCAGAAACTGATGTTGTGCATTAATAGCACTCCCATAACGTTTTAATATTGGAAAGCTGATCATACATCTTAACAGAAAGAAATAAGATAAAAAACACAAGGGAACAAAGATTTGCAAATATCTAAATAAGGGAAGGAGGACTTACACAAGAGGTTGAGCAAAACACTAGGGGACAAAATATTTTGGATATATTTCTAATTAAGCCCGATGAAAACCTTTTGAGGTATCAAGTAACTGAAGGAATAAGTGACCATGAAGGAGTTCTGATGGATATTAGTGGATTCAGTAAACCAGCAGCCAAAATTGAAGGGAGAAATAGGTACAATTATAAAAGGCACAAGTTTCGAATTTGAAGAGATATTTCAGAGAACAATTCAGCAAATGGAAGGAAGGCTCAAGTACAGTAGAGTGAAGGTGGGAAGAGTTCAAGGAGATAATAAGAAAGGGGGATGAAAAATTTATTCCAAGGCAGAAAATAAAGAGAAGTAGAGAACCTATGTAATATAATAGTGAGGAGGTTAAAGAGGTTGGTAAGAAAAGAACATAACAGAGATAAGAGACAGCAGGGTAGTAGGGAATATTTAAAACAACTAAACAAGCACATAATAACAGCAAAGAAAATGGCTAAAGATGTGTTTATGAAGAGTATTGTCAGCGCAGGAGGACCATTGACTGATGCATCTAGAAACTTCTATGGCTATATCAGGAAACTGAGGGGAAGGGTGGGTGTAGAGACACTTATAGATAAGGATGGAGAAGAAGTTACTGACGATTTGAAAAAGGCAGATATTTTAAGTAACTGGTTCAGTGAAAGCATTAGGGACAATGAATCAGAAACAGGAGGGTCTAATTCGAGGAACGAGCTTAACAACACAATTAGAAATAAAGATAGTAATAAATTTGATATTCATCCTGAGGAAATTATGAAGTAAATAAGAAAGCTGAAAAAACATAAAGGGGCTGGTGAAGATAATATTACTACAGATATCTTAAAGATAGTCTAATGTGACATTGTACATTATCTTGAAATATTATTTAAATTGAGTCTGGATGCTTGCTGCTTACCACAAGACTGGAAAAGTGTAATAGTAGTACCGGTACATAAAGGAGGGGTGAGAAAGAGAGTTGAGAATTACAGGCCAATCAGTTTGACATCAGTGGTAGGTAAATTAATGGAAAGATTGATATGGAACCACATCAGAAATATATATGAGGAACGTAAGTGGTTTTCAAGCAGGCAACATGGGTTCAGGCAAGGATATTCATGCGAATCTCAGTTGGTGGGATACATGCAAGATATTTCAGATTAAATGGACAAGGGAGTCCAAATTGATAGTGTAGCACTAGATCTGTCAAAGGCGTTTGACAGAGTAAGCCATAAAATGGTAGTAAATAAGGTAAAAACCATTGGAGTGGATGAGAAAGTGATTTGCAGGGTAGAAGAGTTTTTAAAATGTAGAAAACAGAAGGTTAGGGTAGGAAATGTAGTATCAAAAGAAGTAGAAGTAAAAATGGGTGTACCACAGGGTAGCGTATTTGGACCATTGCTATTCATTATTTTAATGAATAATTGTGTTGATTGTTTACTATCTGAAATTAGAATGTTTGCAGATGACATAATGCTGTATAAAAGAATCAAAACGATAGAGGATTGTAAACAGTTGCAGGGTGATCTGGACAGGATAACTAGTTGGGTTGGTAAACATGGGATGAAGATAAATGCAAAGAACAGTCAGCTTATTAGATACACAAATAAAAAACGAAAGGTTAATTATGAATATAAGGTGGGGAAAGAATTGCTTGCTGAAGACTTGAAATGTAAATATCTTGGCATTACTTTTGATAACAAGCTTAACTGGGCTGGACACATTGGACAGGTGGTAGGAAAAGTTTTCTAAGTTCTGCTCTTGTTGGAGGGAGTGATGAGGGGATGTACGGGAGAAATAAAGGAATTGGGTTACAAAACTTTGGTGAGACCATTGCTCGAATATGGTAGTGTAGTATAGGACCCTCATTTTGCGTATCAAATACAGGAGTTGGAGAGGGTGCAAAGAAGGGCTGCTAGATTTGTTTCTGGAAATTATCGCAGAATGCAATCAGTGGCGGATATGATAAAGGAGCTGGAATGGGATTCATTGCTAGACAGGAGGAGGATGAGGAGGGTCATGGGAGTGTACAGGGCATATACTGGCGATGAGGCATGGAAAGATATTGCAATAGGTATGAAAAGTAGTGCATGGAAGGGAAAAGATGACCATGACCACAAGCTGGCACTCGATTTCGGGCACAAGGGTGTGGGAAGATTCTATTTTTTAGGTAAGGGTGTCAGGGATTGGAATGAGTTACCAAGAGAAATGATGAATAATTTACCGAAAACTTTGAAATAATTTAAAGATAAAATTGGTAGAGGGCAAATGTAGGTGAATGCAGGAGGGGGGGAAGTTGCCACCGGAGCCTGTGCTCCGTTGCAATTAAATTAAATTAAATTCAACACTTCACAACTAACATCAAAATTACAATATTAATGATTCTATAGCAAAAATAAGAAGTATCCCAGAAGATGCTGTACTAAAACATTATTGTACTAACATTAATCACAATCACAACGTTCTACAGCCATTCCAGTTAGCTAAAATTTGTGATTATTATGCTTTCATTTTTCTAACCGTATTTACTGCTTGTCAAAGAAACTTTTTTTTTTTACTCATGGCTTTTCGCCTCGTCGACGTCGAGGTCATTAGAGGCGGCTTCATCAGATTCATGTACTACCAGTTGGCTGTATTCGTTGTATGAAATAAAATGTAAGCGTCTCACTCCAGGCTTTGTATCCTTAGATAATAATAATAATATTTAATTAAATTGAAATGCACGCTCTGGTGGCCATTTCTCTCCACACCCATCATCCCCCTATTCTGCACCCACATACATTTACCGTCTACAAATTTCAACGTTAAATTTTTTCAACGTTTTGGGTAAATTATTCATCATTCTCTTGGTAACTTATTTCAATTCCTGACACCCTTATCCAAAAAGAAAATCTTCCTACACCCTTGTGCCTGAAATCGAGTACCAGCCTGTGGTAACGGTAATCTTCTCCCTTCCATGCACTATTCATAATTCTTCGACCAATACCTTCCAAGTCCCATCGCAAACATTTGCCTTCTACAATCACATGACCCTCTTCATCCTCCTCTTGTCTTCCAGTGAATCCCCTTCCAGCTCTTTTCTCATATACTAACTCGTACCCGCGACTTCGTACGCGTGGATTAAGAATTTTTTGCCAGAATTAAATATAGAAAGTTGTTGGTAACCAAGGATTGGTTCCAAACAATATCGACTAGCAGTAATATTACAGGAAAGCTATCACTATATCATTGTACCGTCGAACCTGTCTCTTGAAGAGAATCATTTCCAACATATTTCTGTCACCATTTGATAAGGTCTCAAAATTTCGTGACTACAACTGTTAATCATACTGGAAAAAATATCCTGCGCGTTTCATACAGATTTACTTATAAAATTCCATCACAACGATATAACCATTTAGTCGTCAAAACGTAACAAAAAGACAGAGACTTACTTCAGTATATATAATAATATTACTGTGGTTCACACTCACACACGGACTGCGAACAACACCTGAGGGATCATTATAACGTTAAAAAGTTTACACCTACAACATTGCAAGACTACCTACGATTTGCCTCGCATTGCACCCCTAACTTTCTAATATCTACAGTTTAACATTCAATCCGATGTCAACATTGCCTGTTTTGAGGACAAATTTTAATAAAGCTCTGAATGACTTGAAAGCAAATAAGGCAGTTGGAATTGATGAGATCCCTGCAGAATTTCTTAAATCTCTAGGAGAAGAAGGAATTGAAAGATTATTCAAGCTGATATCAAAAAGTTATGAAACATGAGAAATTCCAACTGATTTTAATAAAAACATTATCTTCACACTTCCAAAGAAAGCACAAGCTGACAAAAATGAGAATTAATGCACCATCAGGCCAACACCAAATGCTTCAAAATTACTAAACAGAATAATATACAGAAGGATGGAAAGGGTAGTAGAAGAGATAGTTGGTGAAGATCAGTTTGCGTTTCAGAAAAATCGCGGTACAAGGGAGGAAATTCTGTCTTATAGATTAATACTTGAAGAACGGATAAAAAAAAACAAAGATACTTTTAAGGCATTTGTTGACTTAGAAAAAGCTTTTGATAATGTTAGGTGGGACAAGATTTTCAAAATTTTAAAGAAGTCAGGTTTAAAATCTCGAGATAAAAGAATGTAAACTATTTAAGAATCAAGTGTCTATAATAAAAGTAGAGCATCAGGAGAGACATGCATCAGTTAAAAAGGGTGTGAGACAAGGTTGTAGTCTATCCCCGTTAATATTCAACGTGTATGTAGAAAAAGCAATAAATAAAGTCAAAGAAAAACTTCCATGTGGCATAAGTGTTCAGACAAAAGTGATGAAATGTAACACAAATGATACCAATACTGGTAGATTAAATATAAAAATAGGATCGGATGCAATAAGAAAAGTAAGTGAATTCTTTTACTTGGGAAGCAAAATTACAACCGATGGTCGAAGCAGGAATGATATTAAAAGCAGAATAGCACTAGCAAAAAGATCCTTCATGAAAAAGAGAAATGTTTTAGTTTAAAATATTGATCTATGAATTAGACAGAACTTTTTAAAACTCTTTGTGTGGAGCGAAGCTCTTTATGGTATCGAAACATGGACTTTAGGAATACCGGAAAGAAAGAAAATTGAAGCATTTGAAATGTGGTGCTACAGAAGAATGCTGAAAATTAAGTGGAAAGACAAAGTAAGTTTCGGAAAATATGGGTTGTGGAAGTTTGTGGAAGAAGTTTACTTAAAGAATAGACAAGCTGGTAGGTCATATTTTGAGACATGCTGGATTGGTTAATTTGTTGGTGGAGGGAGCAGTCGAAGGTAAGAACTGCAGAGGAAGACAGAGATTAGAATATATGAAGCAGTTAATTGAGGATGTGAGTAGTAAGGGATATGTAGAGATGAAGTGTTTAGCACAAGATAGGAAGGGATGGAGGATTGCATCAAACAATTTGAAAGACTGACGACAGAAAAAAAAAAACAATAAACCAAACAAACATCACTGCTAGGCTTGACGTGAAGCACTGCCAACGAAACGTATTCTCGCAGGCAATATATTAATTGCCAGCTATATATTATATTTCAAAGACTTTTGAATTTATTCATTTAATACGGTTATCTAAATTTTATCTAATTGATTAAATTTTTGGTGTACTAAATATCCGATATACGGAATCTTCGTCGTCATGCCATTTGCTGCCCTTTCTTTCCATGGGCAGCGTATAATGGAGACTTTGTCTTTTGACTAGGCCTGTTGATATTTTGAAATGTGTATATCAGAATTTCGATATATCGATATTTTTAAAATTATCAATATCGGATTCGATATATCGAAGAAAAAGTATGGATATATCGACCCCACTATATAAAAACAATGTTACAAAAACAAATAATTTTAATATTGTGGCTATTTACTGATGAAGAGTTGTGAGATATTCTTCTTAATCAAGGTATGGTTTTCTGATACAGAATGGTTTTTCATGACGTACAGATAATTTTTTTTAATGATTTAGCCATTATACATCTTTAATATGAAAGATAAGTCTTTACTGGCGTATCTTTGATACAATTTCTTCGCGGGTTTGCACGCGGATTACATTTTCTAATGACAAGCTTTCGGTGACTTGCACTGCCGCCATCATCGGGTCCGTTACGTCATTGTAGTCAGCCAATCGGACGTCGACAACGATCCTGGCTCGCTTCAGTTCTGCTATTCAGTTCAGTTTTTGTTATTCCTTTAGATACAACGGACCCGATGATGGCGGCAGTGCAAGTCGCCGAAAGCTTGTCATTAGAAAATGTAAACCGGCGGCAAACCAGCGAAGAATTTGTATTATACATCTTTACGAAAAGGAAATTCATAATGTGTATGATTTACTCGAAGATTTGTTAATCCTGAAAGGGAATCCGAGGGAAATCTTGGCTTTTGCGAATTTAAAAGATCAATAATGCAACACTGTAGAGGCATTTTTTTTACAAGGATTGTTTCATCTGGAATTTAATTTATTTATTTACGTTGATAGCTTATTCTGAGTCTTCATACTTTTTTGGATAAAATTTTTGTACTTTAGAAAAGACTAGTCCGTACCCGCGACTTCGTACGCGTGGATAAGAATGTTTTTGTCAGAATTAAATATAGAAAGTTGCTAACGAAGGATTGGTCCCAAACAATATCGAGTAGGAAAAATATGACAGGAAAGCTATCACTATATCATTGTAACGTCGAACCTGTCTCTTGAAGAGAATCAATTTCCAACATATTTCTGTCACCTTTCGATAAGGTCTCAAAATTTCGTGACTACAACTTTTAATCATACTGGAAAAATATCCTGTGCCCTTCATACAGATTCCCTTATAAAATTCCATCAAAACGATATAGCCATTTAGTCGTCAAAACGTAACAAGACAGAGACTTACTTCCGTATTTATAATAATATTACTGTGGTTCACATTCACACATTGACTGCGAACAAAACCTGAGGGATCATTATAACGTAAAAAAGTGTACACCTACAACATTGCAAGACTACCTACGATTTGCCTCGCATTGCACCCCTAACTTTCTGATGTCTACAGTTTAACATTCAATCCTAATAACCTACGGCACAGGCCTGACTCTTACGATGAAAAACAATTTTTAATAATCTTAGCCTCCACGGGGATTTGAAACGGAGACCGCGACGTTCGTAAGCAAGCGCTTTAAACACCAAGCAGCCAGTCCACTATACGGAAACACGGTACGGAGACTACCATATCCAACGTGTCTGTCTATCGCCGTATTTCGAAGTTATGAAGCAACATGTGTTATTTATACAGATAATTTTTCAACCAAATATAATCAGTATTTTTCTCCTTGTATCAAAGGATATGTGTGCAAAATTTCATCGAGATCGGATGAAAACTGCGGATTTGTATGAAGAACAAACCAACAAACAAACAAACAAACATACATTCATCTTTATATATAAAGATTTGGTAACAGTACCGCCACCTTTCATGTAGCGATTTTTTCACAAATAAAGTAGATAGCAATATCTCTGTCATTGGAGAGGTTTAGAGCAAGTGACTTCACAAAGCTAATTAATTGTTTGTTGCCAGTGAGTAGAGCTATTGATACTTTTGAAAATATTGAATTTTCGATGTATCAATATTTTTAAAAGTATCAATATCGGATTCGATAATCGAAGACAAAATTTCTATGTATCGATATATCGACCCTATTTTATAAAAACATTGTTACAAAAACAAATCGTGTAAAAATAGGGGCAAGTCTTGAGGCTATTTACTAATAAATAGTTTTGAGATATTCTCTTGAATTAACTCTTCAATTTCTAAAACAGTATGGCTTTTCATGACTTTTTTTTTTTTTTTTTATTACTTAGCTATTACACATTTTTACTAAAAGTAAAATAAAAAAAGTAAAATTTAATGTATCTTTCTGCATAATAGAAATTTAAGGCAATTAGCCTCATCAAGAGCAAAACAATTAATGAACAAATTTGCTCCTAGACAGACGTTTCACCTTTTGGATTGCCATTCGATAAATACAGGAACTTTTCTTATAATTTGGGGTGAAATCATGTATGTGTGCCAAATTCTATGAGAACTGCAAGTTGTAAGGAATTATGATGGGAGTGTGTCGTAATAGTTTCAAATAGTTTGAATGTCACAAACTTCCGATATAATGAAAAAAAAAATCATACTTTAGTTAAGCTTACTATACTCCGTTTAAAGTAAAATTTGTAGCGTATAAAGGTTTAAGGTATGAGTGTGGACTGTGCTTCCAAGAATTACTAATAAAAAATAAGTTGTGTCTATCAATATTTGTTATCCGACGACTGCAATTATTGTCAATGTTTCTACTCGATTCGATGAAACAGTTATGGCAGAAGATTCCAAATATTTTTTAAAAAAGAGATGACGTTGTTTCTCCTGCTATCCATGGAAAAGCCCCTACAATAAGTGAAATATTTTCCCTACTTTGATATTACATTAGAAATGACAAATGATGTACCAAAATGCACTTTTTTGAATCGGAAATTCAAGATGGTAGCATTGGCGTTTGTAAATTGTGTTTTAAAGACACTAATGCATTATTACTTTTCAACAAAACACTTTTCTTTGTTTTTGTTTTGAGACAATCCCAAAGCAGTAGATATTTGTTTTATTCTCAGATGCTTCTCTTAATAAATTCATTAGTGGTATAACCAAACTGGCTGTGACATACTTTTGGAGCTCAATTGTTCTGTTGATATGGATCAAGAAGTATAATAAATTCGCACAAAATATTTAACTGTAGAGTACTACAATATCTGGTACATTACTATTAATTCCTAGTGCTAATACTTTTGCGTAGATTGAAAACAAATTTTAAAAATGTTTGCAACGTGTCCAGACAACAATTATAACGAGTACTAACTGCTTGAATGAGCATTAATATTTGGGCTTCTTTATTACTTCTACATGTTGCTCGGATCGTGATTAACCAGAATCACTAAATGGGTGTTTAAAATAAGGTGCAATCAATTTTATTTGATCAGCTAGGTATTAAATGTTTTCATTGTTTCTTCAAATTCTATCTGTGGTTAATTTATTGCATGTGGAACACGGATAAATGTTTTCTTTTCCTCCAATAATAACATAACATACCAAGGAAAAGTAAAATGGTAACTTGTTTTTTTTTTTTTTTTTTTTTTTTTTTTTTTTTAAATTCGACGCCGATAGTCAGATTTCAATATCAAAATATCGATATATCGTCCAAAAAATTTAACTCATAAATATCGATATTTTCAAAAAATAATATCGATATTTTATCAACATCCTTATAAGCGAGGAGGTCCCTGTGAAAAACTTTAATTGAAAAAAGTGGAATAACAGCGGTCTTCTATTGAAACAATGTTGATCTATTTATTTTCAGGAGTGTTTCAGCTATACAGTGTAGAGCATCTTCAGAGGCTGTAAAGATCATAAATATTTGTAGTTAACACTATTAAATATATATATATATATATATTGTAACGTGACACGCTGTCGCCACGTTCCAATATGCATTTTTATTATATAAATAATAATATAAGAGTAATTTACATAAATCTTTGGCGACCACCTAGATAGATTTTTGTTGTAATGTCCTAAAGTACGCGAGATTCCAAGTGAGGACTGTAATGCAATGGTGATCATTCAGTGTATCTTGTTAAAGCGAATATTAAAGAATTATTGAGCTGTGTAGGCTTGAAGCTAATCGTGGTCTTCCCGAACCATGGCGACAGGAAGTCGCGGATTTAGGGTTTTGCCGGACGACACACTCTGCTCCCTGTGGGTGGGCGGTCAACAAGGTCACTCACCTGGCGGGAAATGCCTGCCACCTGAACACAGAGTCGTCCCCGAACGCAGCCGAATATGTCCGACCTCTGTTAGTTACGCGGGGCAAATGAGATATCGGTGATATCACGTGACATTAGGTGCCAACCTGAAGATCCAATCCAAATCAGCATATAACTTAAAATCTTGGGAATTTTCTGTTGAATGTGATCTTCGAGACTACAGGGGGGTGGAGCGAGAAGTTTTCCTCGTGGACCGAAGAGCGAGGAGCTGGACATTCTACATGCGATTCTAGGCGAGTCTAGTCTGAAGTGGACTTGGAAGGTTAGCTTCTCTCGCCATCTGCTGCAGTTCGACTCCTGGTGTCGTAAAAACTCTGACGCTGCTGGCTTGATGGAGTGGCTTCCTCACGGCGACACTGCCAGTAATGCGATGAGCCGCATTAACAGACAGGACGTGTCTGTAGCCGCCGTGTGAGATAATCTCGCATACCGTTGGTCATCTCCGATCACCGCAGACATCAGACGCAGAACTTCAATGGTAACTTATTACGACCAACCCATCTGATTGTGCATTCCGTGAAACTGAATCCTTAAGCGACTTTGATAGGATAGATCCATGTTCTCACTTTGTAATTGTAAAAACCCCTGAGCTAGCGGCACAATTTGCCAGAACTAGTCATTTTCGAATGATATATTGTTCATTCGTGGCGCCCATGATTTTCTTTTAACTGTAAAGTCTCAGTATTATGATACCTTTGTCTGAGGTCGTCATAACTTGTATTTTCATTGTTTCCAATTGTCATTATTTCTTGCATTTTGATTCTGAGATATATTTAAAAGTAAATATACAATTGTTTGCTTGCTCATGATGGCTAATTGTACCTCTGAGCGTTGCTTTCATTATTTTACCAATTTATGTTAATGTTAACGACAAATTCGCTCAGACTTGTAATCGCCAGTGATAAGAAAATAAATGTCATATTGTGACAATTTTCCTAAATTCCAACTAACATCGACATTCTTGCAAAATTAATAAATTTTCACTCCTCCATAAAAATTAAAATTAAAAATCCCCTATTATTAATCATAAAGGTATGAAAGATAATTGTAACGTAGTTTGCCCACTAAGGCACCCATTACAATATGCTACCCGCGACTTCATACGCGTGTAATTTGATATTTGTGCTGATAGTTCACAGATAAGCTACCAAAGAAATTCGGAATATTTCCAGCAAATTCCATCACGTAGGACGTTAAAGTGCGGACCTTCCTGTTGAACCTATTACACAACGCCAGAGAGTCGCGTTCGACAAAAAGTGTTTACTAATTTGTGGATAGCATTATCTTTAATTTCTCAGTTTTCCAACTTCACATCAAAAAGAAGCATACGTTAGTTTATCTACTGGATGCTAAGAACACGAAACCAATTTCTTGTGAACCAACAAACATTTAGTGCCAGTATAAATAGAGCCGTAGCAAACCGTATGTATTCGTTACTGACTAACCAGTAAATCGTCCGACTCGAAGTACCGTAACGGTACTCAGAAATTCATTTCGTCACTCGCATTTGTCGTCAGTATGATGCGATGAACGAACAAATAGGACGCCTAATGCGGGAACTGGATCGGTTGCGCCGGCCTCGGTAGCTTAGCGGCTAGAGTACTAACTAGCTCCGCGTGCCCAAGGTAGCCGTTTCGAATCTGGCCGCGGACATGGATGTTAAGTATTGTGTGTCTGTGTGAATGTCCAGTCCGTCATGTGGTGTCCATACTTAGAAGTATACAATATACAAACACTGGATGACAACTGATTCACTGGAAGCTATAATATAATCACATTGAGCTGGCTGTATGGCCTAAGCTGCAAAAAAAAAAAAAAAAAAAAAAAAAAAAAAAAAAAAAAAAAAAAAATAAATAAATAAATTAAATAAAAAAACCCTCACTGTTACGTGTGTTGATATTTAATTTATTGATCATAATCTTTAAATATAAAATGTGTATAGATAATTTGAGATGGTTATTGTTATTTTGTTGATCATACCTTAGTGAGACTTCATTGATTTCAAACATTTGTGAAGCCGGCCTCGGTAGCGTAGGGGCTAGAGCACTAGCTCCACGAGCCGAAGGTCGCCGGTTCGAATCCGGCCGCGGGCATGGATGTTAAGTGTTGTATGTCTGTGTGAATGTCCTGTCCGTCCTGTGGTGTCTATACTTAGGAATCAAAAACGTACTGGAGAAACTAAATCACTGGATGAGATATCATCAACACTTTGAGCTGGCTGAATGGCTGAGTTGCCGAAAGCCATTAAAAAAAAATAAAAAAAAAATAAAAATGTGAAATGTTTATTCTAAAACGCGATATTCTGACTTCTTTTTTATTTTACAATGCAAATTTTAGCTCAACTTACTTTACTAAATGAACAATTTACATAACACTTTACAAATTATGAACGAAGTAATCCCGTAATCTGTACGCGACGCTATTCGATGCAATGCTTCGTACTAGTGCTCGATTGTGTTAAAAATAACGAAACGATACGGTAGTAACGAAATCGCTCCGTACGCGGCGCGACTCGATACAATGCTTCATGCTGGCGCTAGATTGCACCAAAAGTAACGAGTAATGATACTACAATAACGAGTACTGATTGGTTTAGTAACGAATAAATACGGCTACACAATTTCTCGTTACTTCTACAGCTCTAAGTATGAGCAACAGCGGCCAGACAGAATTGTGGTCAACAAAACATAATGCACCTTACAGTGAAATGTAGAAGTTATATTACAGCGGCCGCGTATTAGAATTAAAATTAAGTTATACCTTAAAATTCACCTCAGTAACTTACAGTGTGAGTATGGCATCAGCATGTAAAGTGTTTTGTCAGCGATGACTCGGCTTACCCACGCATAGGATTTTACACTGAAGAGCTAAAGAAACTGGTATAGGCATGCGTGTGCAAACTCAGAGATATGTACACACACAGTGTACGGCGCTGAGGTCGGCAACGCCTATATAAGAAAACAGGTGTCTGGCGCAGGCGTTAGATCGGTTACTGTTGCTACTATGTTAGGTTATCACGATTTAAATGAGTTTGAACGCGGTGTTATTGTCGGCGCACGTGAGATGGGACACAGCATCTCCGAGGTATTGATGAGGTGGGGATTTTTCCGTACGAGCATTTCACGAGTGCATCGTGCATATCGGGAATCCGGTAAAACATCAAATCTCCGACATCGCTGCGGCCGGAAAAACATCCTACAAGAACTGGACCAACGACGATTGAAGATAACCCTTCAACGCGACAGAAGCGTAACTCTTCCGCAAATTGCTGCGATTTCAATGCTGGGCCATCAACAACTGTTTGCGTGCGAACCATTCAACAAAAAATCATCGATATAGGATTTCGAAGCCGAAGGCCCATTCCTATACCCTTGCTGAGTGCACGGCACAAAGCTTTACGCATTGCCTGGACCCGTCAACACCGAAATCGGACTGTTGAAGATTGGAAACATGTTTACAAGGTCTGACGAGTCTCGTTTCCAATTGTATCGATCGCATGGACGTGTACGGGTATGCAGACAATCTCATGAATTGATAGACTCTGCATGTCACTAGAAGACTGTTCAAGCTGGTGGAGGCTCTGTAATGGTGTGAGGCGTCTACAGTTGGAGTGACATGGGATCCCTGTTATATCTAGATACGACTCTTACAGGTGACACGTACGTACGCATCCTGGCTGATCACCTGCATCCCTTCATGTCGATTGCGCATTCCGACGGATTTGGTCAATTCCAGCAGGACAATGCGACACCCCCCCATGTTCAGAATTGCTACAGAGTGGCTCCAGGAACACTCTTCTGAGTTTTAACACCTCCGCTGGCCACCAAACTTCCCGGACATGAACATTATTGAGCCTATCTGGGATGCCTTACTACGTGCCGTTCAGAAGAGATCTCCACCGCCTCGTACTCTTACGGATTTATGGAGAGCCCTGCCGGATGCATGGAGTCAATTCCCTCCAGCACTACTTCAGACATTAGTCGAGTCCATGCCACGTCGTGTTGCCGCACTTCCGCGTGCTCGCGGATGTCCTACATGATATTAGGCAAGTGTACCAGTTTCCTTGGATCTTCAGTATATATTGAAGAAACACAGCGTAGCGTCATCTGGCTGGTATTGCTGCACTGTTGTTTACAGTTCCAGGAGGTTGTTGTTGTTGCTTTAGGGCGCGTCGACAGCGGGGTCATTAGCGTCCAGGAGGTTCCTTCTACTGTTGTCTGATGCTGGATTTTCTGGACATGGCTTTTGTTTAGTTGTAGTAGTAGTATCTTATTTGTCCTGTAAATCATATACAAGTACATTAAACAAAATGATATCAGACACGTCAGTTATAAATTAAGAAATTTACATTAAATTTTTTCAGTTAGTACATTCTAAATATTCTTCTACAGAGTAAAAGTTGTGGTATTAAAGACATGACATCAACAATTTCTCAAAATGTCCCCTTTTTGATGTTGCTTTTATATTATGGGGTAATTTATTGAAAAGCTTAATCTATAAGTGAAATGATACATTTTCATACATTTTTGTTTTTTGCGTATCAAGGGTTGTTTGTGTAAATGTGGTGTCTGTCCTGTAGTGTCTATAATTACTAGAAAATACATACAATGGAGAAACTGGATAATCTGAAAAAACAACTGAGTTGGCTGTATGGCTTAATGTATTTTTTTTAAAAATACTTTTCCGTCTGCACGAATTTTACTAGTTGTATATTCTATTAACACTTAAAATGTGACTTTAGCGCTACCAACAGAGGGCAAAGCACACTATGACCGAATATCACAACAAATCTCACACATATTTTCCTTTTTACTATTTTTAATGCTGTTATTTAATAAATTACAGCCACTCTATAATAGAAACAAATTGCATTAAATTTTTATATAGCATTCGTGTTGTAGAAATACCTACCACAGATGTTACGTATTGAAAACATTGAGTTCCGTTAACTGTGCTCTAGGGTAAATTCTGGTCCAGGGACGATACTCGTTATCATATAACTACTGCTATCGAAAATATTTCATATATCTTCTAATCCACTGATATAATTCCTGTGCTAACTAAAAATATCTATTTTCTTGCGTCAGGTAGAAAATAATTCCAGACATTAGTTCAACTTAACAAGATATTTCGAGTCAAAGATATTCAGCATCATCATCTTTGGTTTGTTGTTTCTTGCCTTGCTTATTCACTGCGGCAAACATAACCTAACTGTACGTATGGGAATTATGCTTCAGCGCCACCTATTGAAATGAATTGTTAAAAAAGACCTTCTAGCGTTACCTCAATATCATTTCGTTTGAATATGGCGTGAATGATGTCTGTCATGATGCGGTTTACTCACGTCTTCGATTTTATATATAAAGATATATTTACGGGGTGTCTAGGAATGAAAGGATAATCCCGAATCTGCAGATAGGTCACATCATGTCTATATGACAAATTTTAGTAAAAGTTTCAACATTTTGGAGATATTGATTTATTAAATATTTGTTCGAAACATGTTACTTTGTTCAGTTTTTTCCATGCCATTTCTACAAATTAAGATTTTTTCAACCGTTTTTTTTTTTTATTATTTATTTTAATTTACTGAAAACTGTTTGAGTCATTTAAAACAATGTTCTTGCTTTTACTGTGTCTATTATTTGTATGTACACCACAGCAAAAACCTTCTTTTGTATGATTGTCATCATTTTTTTTACTATATGTTTAAAATGCGCAATGGTCTTTTTAATAGAATGAACTGCTGTAAAACAATCATTTTAAAAGAATTATAAAATAATTATACCGTTTAAGATTTTTTAAAAGGATTTTTAACGTTTTAAGAAAATATTTTACTTTTTAATACCCTTGCTAGTACGCAACTGCTGCTGTTGACGCAAATAATGAGTTTAATTAGAGATTATGTGTAAAAAAAAGATATTTAATGTAATTACGAAACACTTCCAAAAAGCCACAAAGACAAAAAAAATTATGGTTTTAATTGAAAAACTATTATATCATGCTATTTGTACATACACATTGCATTTCATAATTCCTTTCGTTATCCCGAAGCTGAAAATTAAATTCACTGCGTACTATGAAAACAATACGATGGTACAGAGCCATTTCTAATGCAACTCATTCCGTTAACAGGCTTAAACGACATAAATTAAGATTGCTATGCAGGGATTAATGACTTTGAGAAGGTTAAGGCGTTTGACTGGGGAAGGGAAGGTACGCGCTTTGAGTCCCGGTGTTGGCTGGGATTTTCGTAAGCCTTTAACCCGACCTTCACCTCTGGTACAGCTTGCTGTGTAATGTGAAGTACACCAGAACGCTTCCGTGGTTCGGACTCCACGTTAAGTATTTTTTATGGAAATAAGAAAACTACCACTACTAAGTAGTACAAGGGGTGATCAAATGAAAAGGTACGAAATAACGTAAAAACGTAACAGTTAAATATTTGCATATTACGCCATGGGAGAACGTAGCGAGAAATCTCGGGATCCGATTGGAGTCTCTGACTGGGATCGGAGCATGCGCAGTAGAGAGCAAAGGCTTTTATTAAAAGCGGCGTCCACATGATGCGGCAGTCCGTATGAGGACAGGATGGTGTACAGGTGGGGGGATGTGTACTGTGAGACACTCCGACGCCTACGCAGGTCCTTCAAGAACAAAAGACCGGGGCTGCTCACGGAGGGTGTGGTTCTGCTCCATGATAACGCGCGTCCACACGTCTCCAGAGTCACACACATGGAAATGGCCAAGTTCAAGTGGGGGACGTTGGACCATCCGCCCTACAGTCCGGACATGTCGCCCTGCGATTTCCATGTGTTTGGTCCACTGAAGAAACACCTGAAAGGGAAGCGCTTCAACTCGGACGACGTACTCAAGGACGCTGTGAAGGACTGGGTCTCTTCACGGCCACAGGAATTCTGGGAGCAAGGAATCCTGCGGCTTGTTCATCAGTGGGATCGTTGTGCTCAGTCCAATGGTGTATATTTTGAATAAAGTCTACATTTGTACCCACCGTGTCGTTTCGTGCCTTTTCATTTGATCACCCCTTGTAGTAACCTAACATCCCCGGCATTGCAACATGGTAGGCATCGCTGGAGGGCAAGGCCAGTAGAGGCGCCACTAGTCTCCTACTGTAACAGTCACTGACGGGAGGGGCTACTTTTATTACTTCAGGAACATGATGAAAGTGTACGTTCTCGAACCATGCAGCCAGGGGTATTTCTACCGACAAGAAGTCTGTCCTACCGAAATGCCAAAATGTAATAATTTTTACACGATTTCTGAGAATACAGCGAAATTTTCCCCATTTTTTCCCCGTTTTATATTTTCAGGTTGGCAACCCATTTCGTTCATGTTTTATGGGGAATTATTCGATAGATTATGTGTTAAGTAGTTACTTACCTTTTGCAGACTGTTCCGTATATCGTTTGGGGCCTAGCCCTGTGTGTGTTTCTATTTGACTGAGGTTAATGTCTTTTTGTTAAGTGACTTAATAAACGAATTTTAAATTTCAAGTTTTTATTATTTTCATTATATTTTACTAGTATTGACTATTTTTATTTAAAAAAAATCTGGTATTAGTTTGAAATTTAAAATATACCCTTAAATTTCCCTATTATTTTACAAAGGTAAAAAAGTTTAATAATGTAGTGTAGTAATGTAATGAAGTTTTAAATAAACTTAAATATCTTGTATGTCATACTTTAACTTAAAAAAAATAACCTCACTGCCATCTTCTGACTTCAATTTATACTATACGAAGCTATAAAGGTAATATGAAAATCAAGCCCATCTTTGAATACAAGTTGAAACCAAAGTTTTCTTTCCAACTTTTGATGACTAATTCATACTACAGTTGCGGCAGCAGGTTGCCAATAATTGGCTGCAGCGTTTGATGTCAAATTGGTGGCAAGGCTTGAATTCTGGTAGTTAAATTGGTATCAAACTGGTAGAAATTCTTCGAAAACAGATCTCGCCCAGCAAAATGTGGTTATTTGGGTTGTGTTATTTTCGTATACCAATTTTGGCCACAAATATATCGTTATTATCTGGCAGATCTACCGATTTTGCATTTTGTCGTTCGAGACCATGCATGCAGCAGACTAGGGGCGTAATCTCAAGAAGACATTTCTGTGGTCACATCACCAGGAAGAAGCGCTGACACACTTCTGGCAGGCATTCTCCCCACGCCTGTGGAAGACTTCTCAGACCGCACGTCTGCCAGGCAGCAGCTTCAGTTTGGCATGACCGGGGAGCAAAGCGCATGCTAAATTGGTGAGTGTGTATCAACCGTTTATGTAACGAGGTGCGTGTATAATCTTTATACCGCTGACATACCAGCCACAGTACGCACCGCCCTATATGCTGATGACACAGCATTCTTCACTGGACACAGAAGTAAAGCTGCTGTTATCAGAAGAATACAAGAAGTCCTCCAAAGGACCGAAGCCTGGGCCAGACGATGGAGAATAACCCTGAATAAGACAAAGACTCAAGCAATTATGCTGACCAGGCGCCTGGGGAAGCGTGGCTGCCAGCAAAACCGTACCCGTAACTTGCACCTAAATGGTGAAGACATCGAGTGGTCGACCACAGCTTAAAATCTCGGCGTGAAACCTCCTGGAAACATCACATCGAAGAGATACGACATAGAGTTGCAGCTAGGCTACAAGAGCTATACCCAATACTCTACAGGGACAGCTCATTGTCAGCCACCACCGCCGTCAGTATCCACTGCGCCCTAAAGGCGCGTTCCCACGATCCCTTGTAACGAAGGCGAGACGGGACGGGACAGAACGAATACTCGACCACACGTCATGGGAACAGGGCCGCCTCTGCTAGCGGAGACGAGACGTAGCTGCCCACTCTGAGTCGGTAAACATCACAGGCGTGTGTAGCGGTGCGCTGTTGCCATCGGTTTGCAGCAGCGGTGCGCACTCCTTCTGTTGCTGTAAATTCTCTGTGCCAAACTACACTAGGCAACGTGGTGCGGAGGTGGCGGCGAGGTAAGCTAGGATTAAACTGCGGCCCTCGGACGTCCCTACACTTCGGCTAATGAGGTCCCGTCCCGTCTCGCCTTCGTTACAAGCGATCGTGGGAACGCGCCTTAATACGCCCGGTGATGGAGTATGCGTTCCCCGTGTGGGGGTATGGTTCCAAGGCCCGCCTGAACCGGCTACAGACGATGCAGAACCGCGCGTTTCGGTGTGCACTACACGTGCCTACCCGATTCCCTACAGCTGACCTGGATGATGCCGAAGGAATTCCGCTACTCAAACAGAGGTTTACTGAAGTAACAAAATCCTTCTACAGGGCAACACGACAATCAATGAATCCACTAATTGCCAATCTAGGGAAATACTACTGCACCTTTGATAAATTCAAGAGATCACTGTTAATTTTCACTAACACCTGAGAACGAGCAGGAGAAAAATAATAATAAACCAACAAGATTGAAGGAAATGTCGATAAACAAAGCCTTCCCAGTATCTGCTATAAAAAGAACAGCAGAAAATGCTCTCGGGCACATGCTGCGAATATTGGCATTATGATATATTTATTGCACAGTACATTAACGTGTAAATAACCTTTCAGATCGTGTCGCGGATTTCAGGGTTATTTTTTTGTTGCCTTCATTGAATTCACATACCTTATACCGACCAAACTAGTCCACCACAAAAATGACTAAAAATATGAATTGTATTCAAAATAACATCAATACACCCGAACATACAAAAATAGTCCTATCGGTCTGAAATTTGGTACACAATTTCATGGTGTGGTGATTTTTGACTAGTCTCTCGCTTGACGTTCTTCTTGATGGCTCTCCTCTCCGACACAACCCCTTCCCCAAGTATTTGGGAGTCATAATGGATCGCACCTTGTCGTACAACAATCATCTAAACTACCTTGCATCAAAACTAAGAACCAGAAATAATATTCTGCAGAAGTTAACTGGCACCTCCTGGGGAGCATCCACCTCCACACTCCACAGATCAGCACTGAGCCTTGTGTATTCTGCTGCTGAGTACTGCTCATCTGTCTCGATGAATAACACCCACACCAAAAAGATTGACACAGTTTTGAACCAGACAATGCGGATAGTTAGTAGATGTATCAAGACCACTCCACTGTACTGGCTACCCGTTTTGTGTAACATCGAACCGCCTACGATAAGACGACACAATCGCCTAATTGCCCAATATAATAAGATCTGTCATAACTTGGATCTGCCCATCCACGACGACATGGAAAATCAGATTCAGAGACTTAAATCAAGAAGTCCAAGCATAAAAACTGCGAAATAGATTATAACTGGGAATTTTAAAGGGAGAGAAGCTCGGAAATTGGAGTAGATAGCCTCAGCCCCACCAGAATTCCACTCCCTGTTTGACAGTCAACAGGCACTAAAGGGACACGACCTTCCTCGCAAGACCTGGGCAGCTCTTAACAGAGTTAGGTCTGGCCTTGGCAGATCTGCCTCAGCTCTGTACACGTGGGGAATGAGAGATTCACCGAATTGCGATTGTGGTGAGGAAAAACAACCCATCTGTCACGTGACCTTTGATTTCCCACTTCGAGCCTTCAGGGGATCACCAATAGACTTTATTAATATTTCAAATGAAGCTCTACATTGTTTGCACCATGCTGATTTTGAATTTTAATTATAATTTAAGGTTACATTGTATTATTGATTGTGTGCCATGTCCATAAGTTAAATAAATAAATTTGACTAAAAGTGTAGAAAATAAACTTTTAGTACATGGAAATGAAGTAAAATCACTCGAAATGTGGGTAGATGCATGTTGTTATGTAAGAAATACACGTTAGTAGTTGCTGATATTTATTTCACTTTTTTTCAGTCTTCATTGTTGGATAAGAACTGCTTCCCACATGCGAATTACAGGTACTTAAAAAGCGGAAAATCAGTACCATTTAAAATTCCCTTAGGTGACATATTGGATTTGGTGCTAATATATATCGCCTGGCAGCCTACCTTCAAGTAGGAAAGATTGTTTCTATCGTAACCGACGGTTTGATACAGAACATTTGAGATATTTTAAATTTTTGGTACTAGCAGTTGCGGTTACTTTAAGATGCAGCCTGGACCAAGAATTGGGAGTAAGATACACATGGAATAAATATCGACAGGTAATATTTCTTGCGTAATAACATGTACGCATCTACCCACATTTCGAGTAACTTTACTTCATCTGTATTTATTTGTTCGCTTCTTCCGACAATTTTTTCTCAAATAATACCGCCTAAGGAACGTGTGTACCAATTTTCAGTCCGGCATCGGCAGGACGATTTTTGTAGGTTCCGCCGTGTTAGTGTGTTACCGGAGAAGATGCTAACTTTAAGTGCTATTAGCTTCTCTGTTTAAACGTTTTAACAATTACCTTTTCATAATGCGTACAGGACGTCCGATACGCGGGAACCAGGAATAGAACCTGGTCCCTTTGAACCTTCCACATCCAATGTGGTGGTGACTTATCGCACTGGCGGGGCACTATCTCCGGTTAGTCGTAAATTTCTAACAAATTTAATTTAAACATGCAGTTCGTCGAAAAATGTAGGGAGACATTTAACTAAGAAACTGGAACCAAATGGATTCTCTGAATGTGACTACAAAAACCGGAGAATCTAGATATGGATTAGGACACAATCTAAATTAATTTTCTATTATTGCAACTGGCAAAGGTTAAGCAACTGAAGGCAAAAGTAAAGGGACATACTAAGAATCGTGATCAGAATGTGAATGATGTTCAGTGATTGGCCCGGAATTAACATATTTGTACTAAATCAGAGTTTGGTAACTTTAAGCTCAAGAAGACGTTATATGGGCAACTATATTTCATATAGTTTTCATGACTCGTTAATATTTACTGTTTGTTTTACTCGCAATCCCGCAATTTCATATCGCAAACTACTGGAAGCAACAACAGAGGACGCTGTCCGTCAACCAACTCTTCTTCTTCTTAGCATTAATGCCCACTGCATGCTCTATTCTTTTTCGATTTGTGCCGATCTAGCGCATTCTTAGGTGAGGCATTGACTAGTCACATGTCCTCTTGCAATGTGTCCATCCAGCGCTTTCTGGCTCTCCCTCATTGTCTTCAGCCAGCCGACTTACATCCAGTGCTGTTCTCGCAGCTGAAGTGCTGTTGCTGCGTCATTAAATATAAATTCAAATAAATTTGTGATTATTTTAACCTTATTTTAAATGAGCATTTGTTGGATACTTTGCCACAGTATTTTTTATTGTTATTCATATTAAATTATTATGACTACGATTCGGGACCAAAAGAAATATAGAAATATGTATGCAGATATGTAAAACGGGTAAATATGACCTAATAATAAAAAAAATTACCAAATATATAAATTTACAATGAATTAATACATCCTCAATTTTACATCATTTATTTTATGTAATAGTATTGCTTTCATGTAGAAAGCATAATTTGCTTCCGTGCACTCAGTGTACCAACGGAAAATCAATTTTTAAATCGTTTTGTTAAGTCACTTGTATTTCAAATAATTTACAGAAGAGAACCCTTTCGTCTGCACTGAAATATTCCTCTCCAAATTCCTTTTCATAACTCCGTAACTTAGCCCTTTCAGAAAATTTTGTTATGGTCATGGCGATACTCATTTCCACTGCAGATTTAACAGTGATTATTTTCAAAATTATTGGCGACAATGAGACATTGATTGACGCAGATCGACACAACAATGCTACTGCTGAATTGTCGAGATTAGAAGGCGGGCGGAAAACTAACTTTTAGAGAGTGACAATAATGTATACATTAAATTCTTGACTGGTGAATTCTGACCAATTCATAGACAATTAGTTTTGTTTTTTCCTCCAACGTATAGTAGGCGTACAGTTCTATGAATTATTATCTTAATTCGTTCTCATCTATAACTTCTACTGAATTCCCGGTGTTATACCCACATTTTTCTTCAAAATAATACCATACATATTATCGTAATATGACTAAAACTACAAAATAGTCTGAATATGGATTTATAAGGTACATAAAATACACTTAAATACAATCAAAAAGGTTCATTAAATGTTTAATTCATCATTAAAGCACAAAAATAAGGGAAAAATATGACATGTAATAAAGACCCTAACCCTAATTCTGACATTATAATATATTATATTTAATAACTAAACAAAGTTACGTATAAAAGTATAAGGAAATATCTGAATAAATACTGGATATTAAATACATCAGATATTAATCTTTCAACATGAATATAATGTAATATTATAAAAACATGGAACATAAATCTATTGTTTGGTTGTTCTAAGTACAATAAGTATTAAACAATATAAGATCAGTGCAACCAGAAATATTTGTAATTTCTGAAGATATACAGACCTTCTGTGTGTCTGCTCCCGTTTAGGCGTCATCGCACTGAATCGGGAAGGTACAAAGGGACCAGGTTCGACCTTTTTTTTTTTTTTTTTTTTTTTTTTTTTTTAAGAAAGTCAACCAGGCGAATATTTTGATCGTTCCCATTGCCGCGTTGTGAACTACGGATTTCAGACACATATCATAGAAAACATAAGTTGTACGAATCGCTGACAGATGTCAACACTTAAGCTCCCCTCCTCTCCCTCAACCTCAATTGCTCCAGGAATTGACAATCCCTAATCCCTGTTTCTATCTACCCGTGTGTAAACATTGGACAAATTCCTAATAACTAACTATAATGAAGATCAAGACTTTGCATGATCTTATAGTGGCAATTCGCACTTAATAGTAATGATAATCATCATAAGTTTTCTCCCCTGACGCAGGTTTCACATGGATGCTTCTGCCTTTCTCTTCATGTCCGTGTAGTTGTCGTTTTCTCTTATGTTGTCTGTAATTTTACACCTCCTTCCTCCTCTCTCTCTCCTCCCACAAAATAATCGTTTCAAGGCGTCTTTTAGTAAGCAGTCCTCTCTGAGCAAGTGTCCCATCCATCCAATTCTTCTTTCTCTCTTTTATTACTTGCAATAGTTTTCTCCTTTCACCAACCCTTTCCAGCACTTCAAAATTACTTACTTTATCCATCAAGCTTATCCTCTCCATTCTTCTCCACGTCCACATCTCAAAAGCTTCATCTTCTCGCCTCAGTGTCTCCCTCTCTGCCCGATAAAGAGCCACACTTGATACAAAACATTTGCCGAGTCTTTTCCTGAGCACTTTCCCAGTTAATAGTCGCCTCTTCCTATTAGACGCTTCCTTCGCTACGGCAATGAGAGTTTCTACCTCTTGGTGGCATCTCAAGTCTTCACTGATTGTATTTCCAAGATATTTGAATGATCTGACTTGGCTGATATCAGCTTATACTATCCTAATATTTATTAGTTTCCTTCCTTTTCCAATCACCATACTCTTGGTTTTTGCTGTATTGATTTCCATTCCAAACTCTTCACAAGCTTCATCTAGATTTTTCAGCATTCTGTTTAGCGTTTGTTCAGTTTCTGCCAACAATACCATACCATCATCAAATCGTATGCACTCTATTCTCTTGCCACCAATACCACTCCTCTTTTTCCAAATAATGAAATTAATAGTAATATAAAATTAACTATAACCTACGTAGTGATTATTACACCACAAACACAGACCAACGTTTTAATGAAAGTATTATTATCTCTTATGAACATTTACAGGGCGTTCGCCGGAAAACGCAACCCTCCCAGTCTGTTGCCGTCGGCAACTTGCTCGGACAGCGGGGCCAGCAGTTTCCGCCACGCGGCACCGTGAATCACCGCACTGTTTAACACCTCCGCTGCCCCAACAGTGCAGTGCAGTGACCCTTACATTGTTAAGAACGGTTTCTTTGCATTGTAGCTAGTTTGTGACTTCAGTCTCTTATTAATCAGTGTTGTGAATAAACGTTTCTTTGCGGTTTGGCTGGTTTGGGGCTTCATACTCTTACTAATCTGTACCGTGTTTGAGTGTGAGTAAAATTATGGTACGTTACAGTTTGCAACAAAGAATATTTCTCTACGATACATATGTGAAGAAGAAGTCGTTTAAAAAGTGTCGCAGTAAATTTCGTCGCGAATTTCCTGGCGCTTTACTGCCAGCTAAATCAACAATTCTGCGTCTGGTTAAAAAAGTAAGAGAAACGGGTTCATTTTTTAACAAAAAGAGACTGTCGGTCAACCGTATTCTCACAGAGGAGAAAATTGACGATATCGCTTTTCGACTAGAACAGTCACCCAAAAAATCATTAAGTCAGTTAGGGCAGCGTGTGTCTCGAAATATGTTCAGAAGATGTGAAATGTGCATTACACAAGAGTGTCAACACTTCCAGCATCTTTTATAAGGTAAGCTAATGAATTACGTCACATTTAAATGCTTAGCACATACAAGTTTATGAAATAGTCCGCGGCCGACGGTCGAAAAATGCCGGGAGCTGACCGCTCGCTCGCCGCGAGCAGTTTCTTCCTTGTAGCGCTAACAGTGGGTTGCGTTTCCCGGCGAACGCCCTGTATTTTTAGTATTTAATAGTTTTTAATACGAACTAATCAGATTCTGATTCTAGTTTTATTTGTTTATATTTATAATGCTTTCAATTCTAGGTCATACATATTTATGCTAATGCTGGATATGGAAAGTCTTTAATACTAATTACGGAAACACGAATCATCAATTTTTTGAAGTTGCAGCGTCGTTCTAGCTAACAGAAATTTTTACAGCATTGAAGAAGCTTTAGCTGGTAATTAATTTTAAATTGCAATATAAATTTATAATTTTTGTGTAAATTATTTAAGAACTAACAGAGTGCAGACTTTTACGCCAGAGGAAACTTGTTTCAGAGCTAGCTAGCGCAGGTTTTGCATAAAAAATTAAGTTAAACACATGGTTATTAGAAATTTGAAATATCAAAATACTTTCATTAACTGTGACACGGTGAAACTGGATAAAGCCGCAGTTATTCATTGCGCAGTTGATAGGAAAGTTTAACCGATCCCGTTGGGATCGCATGTGTTTGATCGTATGAGCTACACCAGGAAGTTCCTATGTTCGAATTTCACCTTAACTGGAGGTCCAGCCATCGAAATTGTGTCACCAGGTCGCAAGACTATATGACTTTAACGCTCAGATCTCACTTTCGAAAGTGTGTGGATAACGATTCCTTGTTCGGGAATACAAATTTCTGCTTCTGAAGATTTCCCGAAATCAATACAGGCAAACGCCGGGATAGTTCCTCAAAAAGGCAGTGTCAGAATTCTGTCCCATTCTGATTCCCTGGTCTCTGTTCCCCATGGTTTCCCGAAGTATCTTCAGGTGTATATCGTTCATTCGAAAGGTTATGGCACAGTTCTATCCAATTCCTTCCAACTACCGGCATTAAAGACCTCGACGCCGAGGAGCAGTAAAGCGCGAAATTAAAAAAAAGTACTCAACCTCAGTGCTTTGACGCCTCGAATGATCTCACTAATGGCACATTCCCACGATCCCTTGTAACGAAGGCGAGATAAGACGGGACCTCATTAGACGAAGTGTAGGGACGACCGCGGGCCGCAGGTTAGTCCTAGCTTACTTCGCCACCACCTCCGCACCACGTTGCCTAGTGTCGTTTGGCACAGAGCACTTTACAGCAACAGAAGGGGTGAGCACCGCTGCTGCAAACCGATGGCAACAGCGCACCGTTACACACGCCTGTGATGTTTACCGACTCAGAGTGGGTAGCTGCGTCTCGTCTCCGCTAGCAGAGGTGGCCCTGTTCACATGGTGTCCCTTCCCGTCTCGCCATCGTTACAAGGGATCGTGGGAATGCGCCTTAAGGACGAGACGTAAAATCCTAAAAAAAGGAGTAAACAATGATATACTGCGGTATTGTCCTACTTGTACATCAAAATACTTTTGTTGATCGTGGTTTACTGAAATATGATAATCCGCCAAACTATTTGTTATAATCAGATAAATACAAAATATATCCCACGCAGCAGGTCTTTAAAACATATTTCTTTTCCTTATGGCTTTGCGCCTCCTCTTTTTCGAGGTCTATAGATGCAGGAAACGATTGGCGGCAACGAAAGGGAAGGAATTTGGCCATGGCGAATCGAAATCTGTATGGCAGGAAGGTGCCGCTCACCCACCACGCACGGAACTTGCTTGTGCTTTATCTTCAAGCGCTTGATCATGTAGTGCAGCGGTCGGCAACCCGCGGCCCGCGGGCCGCATGCGGCCCGTGACCTCTCTATTTGCGGCCCGTGCCCGTCTTATAAATATCATATCGAAAGCCCATATTATAAAATAATAAAATATAAATGCACTAAAGAGTGAACGCGATCTAACAGCGCAGCGAATGAACTAAGCGAACAGAGCAGAGCAGGACCAGTGCGAGAGGGAACGATTGCCCCACTCTCTCCTATGATTGAAACAATATGTCAGCGTTGACAATAATCTTCTCTCGCTCGCCCGCCGTCCGTCCGCGCTGGCTGTGTCATTGACTGAAACAAGTTATTTCATATGTGCACGCCGTCGCCGCGGCCCTGTACCTACGATTTAGTTATTGTTCTGTGACCTACGAGTACCTACTATTTTGTTTACAGTTCGGTAAGTGTGATATATTGATAATTCATACAGTTACATAGCGAAATTAAGTGACATGCTTTCAACACGGCTTTTATTCTTACAGCGTGTATTTGGCATTGTTGGTTATAATTTTTACTGAGGGCTACAAAAAAGGAAGTTAATTGAAGAAAATAGAAAGTTTAACGATGCATGGACAGATTTATACTTTTTTCTTATTTGTAATGGAAATCCGCTATGCTTAATATGCCTAAAACACCCTTGCTATACAAAAAAGAATATAACTTCAAACATCACTATGATACTGAGCATAAAGCAAAATTTGCGTGCCTAGTTGGTGATTCCCGAAAAACAAAATCAACTTAATCAAATCTTCATTCAAGAACCAACAAAGTGTTTTAAGGTGCAAATTCAAAGTAACGAGTCAAATATACGTGCGAGTTTAAGGGTGGCGGAAATACTGTCCAAGCCTGGGCGATCGTTTACCGACAGCGAATTAATAAAGCAATGTGCCTTAGCAATGGCTGAAGAGGTATGCCCAGATCAAAAAAAGAAATTTGAAAATATAAGCTTATCTGCCAGAACTTGTACCCGGCGCACTGAAGATTTGGGCGCTAATTTATTTGAAAAACTTCGGGAAAAAGAACAACAATTTGAATGGTTCTCCTTAGCTACCGATGAAGGTAATGATGTGTCAGATGCTGTCCAGTTTCTAATATTTGTTCGTGGAGTTGATAAGTACTTCAACGTGTGTGAGGAACTTTTAGGGAACGACTACGAGAAAAAAATTTGTTTTGTCATTTAGAACAGGCAATGACATCAATGTAATTAGCGTGGGAAACATTGGTAAGTCTAATAACTGACGCAGGTAGAAACATTAGTGGGCAAAACAAAATTGGCAGATACAGGATGTGAAATTCAGTTATTTTTTCATTGCATTATCCACCAAGAAGCGTTATGTTCCAAATTCGTTACATGGAGAAAAGTAATGGACATCGTTATATCCACTGTAAACTAAATCAGAAATAATAGGTTGACACATCGTCAGTTCCGGGAGTTTCTATTCGTAATGGAAGCAGATCATCAAGATGTCCTTTATTATTCGGAAGTAAGATGGTTAAGTAGAGGTACAGTACAGAAAATATTTTTCGATCTCGGAAAAGAAATCAACACATTTATAAATCAGAAAGGTAAATCTGTTCCAGAGTTAACAGACCCTCAATAGTTAAGAGATCTTGGATTTTTGACAGATTCAACTTATGAATTAAATACCCTGAATGTCAGCTTCAAGGGAAAAACAAACTAATATCTGATATGCATACAGACGTAAAGGCGTTCCAAACTAAAAACCGACTCTTCATAAAACATATTGATGAAAATTGTTTAAAGGCTATCGAGGAAGCTCGCATTGATTTTAATTGGATAGTGAGAAAATGAAAGACATTTTAATGGAATTACGAGGTCAATTCAGTGACCGATTTGGTGATTACGTGAAGGTTTCGAAAAAACTAAAGATTTTTGCTAACCCTTTTTCATGCGATGTTGAGGATGTACCCAGTAATTTACAAATGAATGTGATTGAACTTCAATCCAATGAGAGCCTAAAAAACGCCTTTTACGAGATGAATGATTTTGTCAAATTTTATGGTAGCTAGCCGTCTGCTTTTGTCGAATTGAAAACGTTTGCTCAGCAGTTTATTTCAATTTTTGGAAGCACTTATTTACGCGAAAAAACTTTTTCAATCGTCGATTATCGAAAAAATAAATACGCTTCTCGTCCAACAGATGAGCATTTGAGAGATATAATACATATTTCAACTTCTAATATAAAAGATGAAATACAAAAAATAGTCAGTCAAATGCAACATCAAACTTCACACTGAATTTAGTATGCGAGATCAATTTCGTAACTTTTCTCCATTTGTATCCTCATTTGTATTGATAAAATTTGAAAACTGAGTTTTCGCATTTTTACTGTGTATGTTCGGCCCCGCCTTTACTTTGTTTTGCCACCTTGTGGCCCTTGCCTGCTAAAAGGTTGCCGACCGCTGATGTAGTGTATTGCCACACTACATTGAAACATAGTTGTGAGAAACTCGCATAGGTGGTCGGTGCGAACAAATGTAAGGCCGGGCGCATATTGAACTGCGTGGCACAGTAGGGACAGCGCATCCAACAAAGCCACATCATCAGCGAAGACAGCAATAGATGAACTGGAAGGAGACACAGTTGACTTTGCAAAAACTTCCTCATACTCTCGGACAGAACACATCCCAGAAGATTGTGTCTGTGCAAGGGCAGGGCAGGGCAGGGCAGCACGAAAACAGAAACTGCGTGGGGCAGTTACCCGCTCCTATTAGACCGCAGTTTTATGCGTCAGTTTACAAAGCATTGTTGTGTTGTGCGAAAAAAAGCGTAACCAGAAACTTGTTGACGCAAAACCTCGATTTTTTATTTCTGAATCAGACAGGGATACCGAGCTAGGAAAATTGTTCTTACTTTATCAGAAGCTGAGTTAGAAAAAAATATGTAAAAGTGAGTATATGAAAGAAGAAACTCTCATCTGACTTTTGTAGTGACAAAAGAATTCTCAAAAGATCTATGTATTAATTTCGGATGACACGGGCTGAGATTCACAGCATAATCCAACCCGTTATTTTCTCTACAGTACCTATTTTAACTGAAAAAAATCTGTCAGTATTTTCGAGGTTATTTATTTCATTAATTAGCCTTTGATTGTAGATGACATTTATAAGAATGTAATTCTTTTTTATTTCATGTTATATTTTAAGGAAACTAATAATAGAACATAAGAAACACTTGGAGCCAAAAATCAGTGTTCAACAAATTATTCGGGAAATTTTCTTCGCAAGAATCCTCTCTCTCTCTCGTTAGGAGTTAAACGGAGGAGGCCTTGAAGGAGCAGAAGCAGAAATCCTAAATTCAGTTGGACGTGTGCCACGGTTAGAAAAAAAAAGTGTTTCTCGAGGATACTATTGAATGGTAAGTGCAAATAATAAGTAAACAAATAATTTAATAGTAGCCTATATATCAATCTTTTTAAAAAATAAATAATGCTTTTTTTTACTTATTGCTTTACGCCTCGTCAATGGCTAA
Source organism: Vandiemenella viatica (assembly GCA_031002005.1). Taxonomy (NCBI): domain Eukaryota; kingdom Metazoa; phylum Arthropoda; class Insecta; order Orthoptera; family Morabidae; genus Vandiemenella; species Vandiemenella viatica. Next base: position 255,545,879 of record CM061919.1, read on the forward strand.
GGTCATTAGAGACGGGATGAGACTGGGGACAAGGAACGGGAAGAAATTCGGCCATGACCTTTCGAAGGAAGCATC
>CM061919.1:255546953-255621445 GCA_031002005.1 Vandiemenella viatica
TTTTAGCGTTATCGTCATTTCTTTCTTACTCCTTCCCACCATCATACATTTAGTCTTTTCCAATTGATTCTCATTCCGAATTCCTCACACCCTTTATCTAAAGCCTCTAATATTCTTCTGAGTATCTTGACTCTTTCCGCCAGCAAAACCATGTCATCAGCAAACCTTACGTAGCTTAAATTAAACAAATTGGTTTAAAATTAATATGAAACCTGAAGACGAACTTCAGACTTTTATTTGAGATGATTTAAACACCATGTTCATACGTATTGGTTCAGTTGTAACGTGCAATCAATCATACACAGTACTTGCAGAATAACAGAAAAATTACCATACTTGAAGTGGATAAAGTGGGATCGAGGATGTAATGATTGTGTAGAGATAGTGGATATATTGCGATGAAATTTTAAGAAAAAAGACCTGGATAAAATATAGCAGATTTCCTCCATATTTTGTTAGCTTACAACGTTTCCAGATTTTTTAGTAGCACGATAACAGATTTTCATTTAATAGTACACTTTACATTTTATTGAGAAAATGTTAAATCAAAAGCGTAAAATCGGTATTATCGAATTCTTACTAGAAATCAGGAGAACATTTATCCTTAATTGATGATTTAAATCTAACTGATGTCTATTAAACTCCTGTTAATATAATCAACGCCATTTTAAGATAACTGTCGTAAGGAATATAAAAAACTCAGACTGAATAGTTGAATTAAGCGTTAAGAATCGAGGCTAATAAATAGGCAGCTTATCTGAATGAATTTGCATGGAAACGTCCCAAAGAAAAAAATGCGTAAAGTATCTGAGACTTCCTTAACGAACGTGATTCTCAGACGATCAAGGCGAATCTCACAGAATCTCCAAGCCAAATGAAAGACTTTTCATTTCCCATTCCAGATTATAATACCTACTTTTAATGCTTTCCATAAGGCACTGCAGCTTTTTTACGACCGAAATATCCATCTTAAAAACCAGAACCTTAATCTGAATTTGTTTCATTCGGGAGCAAAGCTTTAATTAAAGGAGGCTGGAATTACTTTTGAATTGTGTGGTAACAGAATTTAAGAAAGAAAGTAGGGATTTGAATATTAATGTATCAGTAAATGGAATTTCGAGAACATTGCATTCCAAATTCTTTTTCTTAAGACTCCATCTCTGACGGAGGCCAGTATTTTGCATAGCCAAAGTTGTCCGTGAAGTAGAGATCTGAAAACATTTGATGATGAGCATTCGAAACTCCTTCACTTCTTCACTTATCGCACAGCCATTACTGTTTTTGTTTTTGGAACAGCAATGATTTACGACGATTTTTCTGAATATATATTTTGTGTATTATGTTGCCAGCCATATAGGTTTCGACTGGCCGTGTAACATTTTAACTACGTGTAATAGATTAAATGTTTTAAACACAACAATGAAAAACGTCTGAAAACTAAATTTGGAAAAAATAAGAGTTGATAAATTTAAATGAATGGGTGAATGGATCCAACCCAATGGGCGAGATAAGGAAGCCAATGAAGCAAGAGATTGAAAGATTGAACTAGCATATAGACTAACGCAAAACAGATACAAGATAGCAATCTCTTATAAAGCAAAGATTAGTTATTATTGAACAGTTTTTCAGCTCAGAATGCCTGGTATTGAATAAGAAAAGGGAGATTGAGGAGTTTGAGAAACAAGAGAGGTAAATGTTAAGGAAAAGCTTAAGGAAATCATAATACCAATAAAGGGAAAAAAATGTACTTGGTGGAGGAAAATAAATGAATATCTATATAGGTACGCAGAGAAAATTTCAGGCACAAGGGAAGGCTGAAATTTTATAGATGTTGTATGAGAATGAGTGAGAGTGGGTATAAAAAAAGGATTTTCAACTACATCATTAAATTAATGGCGACAGCAAAATGGTTTGAAGAAATGAGAAAGATTTGGAAAAAGTTGGATTCCATACATACGAAAGAAAGAAGCCACCCCGACCATCCACAGGATCTTCCAATCCACAAGGTCCTAAATGACCTACCACCCACTCGTATTAAATCCAGAAATCCAGTATGGCAAGACGCAGTTGACTTTGATGTCAAGGAAAAATGGCGACAAAGCTGGAACTCTGTATCTGCGAAACATCCAAATATTAAAGACACCATAACTGGGCTTCCGGGATTCCACCTGAAGAGAGACCAGTGGGTCAAACTGAACCACCTAAGAACAGGTAACGCCAAATGCAACGCCATCTATATATAGATAAAGATGAATGAACGTATGTTTGTCTGTTTGTTTTGGTTTGTCTGTTTCTTAATACAAATCCACAGTTTTAATCAGATCTCGATGAAACCTTGCACACTTATCCTGTGAAACAAGGAAAAAAATGCTGTCCACATTTGGTTGAAAAATTATCTGTATAAATAAAACATGTTGTCTCATAATTTCGAAATACTACTGAACGGCGATAGACAGACGCTTTGGATATGGACGTCTCTCTACTGTTTTTCCGTGTAGCGGTCAGGCAGCTCAGTGGTTAAAGCGCTTAATTACAAATGTTTGGGTCGTGGTCTCCGGTTCAAATCTCCATGGAGTCTAAGATTTTTAAAAATTGTTTTTGATCGTAAGAGTCACGCCTGGGCCGTAGGTTATTCGGATTTAAAGTTAACTTAAACACAAAGTTAGGGGTGCAATTCGAGGCAAATCGTAGGTAGTCTTGCAATGCTGTAGGTGTACACCTTTTTACGTTATAATGATCCCTCAGGGGTTGTTTGCAGTCAGTGTGTGTGTGAGCCGCAATAATAATACTATAAATGCGGAAGTAAGCCTCTGCCTTTTTGTTACGTTTTGACGACTAAATGGCTATATCGATATTGATGGAATTTGACAAAAAAAATCTTTATGAAGGACATAGGAAATTTTTTCCAGTATGATTAACAGTTGTAGTCTCGAAATTTTGAGACCTTATCGAATGGTGACAGAAACATGTTGGAAATTGATTATCTTCAAGAGAGAGGTTCGACGGTAGAATGATATAGCGATAGCTTTCCTGTCATATTATGCCGACTCGGTGTTGTTTGGGACCAATCCTTCGTTACCAACAACTTCTTAATCCACGCTACGAAGTCGCGGGTACGGGCTAGTACTGTATAAGGGGGGACTTCGGGAGTCTGTTGCCTGTGACTGCGGAGCTCATTCCCAAAGTGTGGAGCACATGCTCAAGGAATTCTCTCTCTGGAAGTACGATGGGCCATTTCAGGATGTTTTCAGAGCAACAACTTCCTTCATAGAATGGCTGCAACAACTGTACATCAGTCTGCGATTGATTCAAACGTTCTTTTCATTATATATATTGTACATATATATATGTATTACATTAGTTGTTTAGTCATACGACAAATAAATAAGATAAAGAATAGAACACAAATAAAACAAAATTGATAAATTCAAGGTGTTCCAGGAACAATGTACTAACCACCTAGTCTGAAGAATGGAGGAGGAACCCCAGTTAAAGAAGGAAAAATATTTTGGGAGGAGAAGAAAAGGTGATCCAGTAAACCAGTTGCTACGGAGGCTCAAATTAGGCCAAAATCGAGAGAAGGATTTTAAGTGTTTTATAAATTGGCCTACTACTGGACACCGCGCAGACGTAATTATTAGCCACCAGAGATAATATACAATAGAGTCATGTAAACATTGCCCCAAACACCGGAAATACAGTGCAGTACATTTTAGTATGGTAGATCAAGTATAATCCAAGCGCAACACGTCATATTTATAGCTACATATATACTGCTATTGCAATATGTTGGTGACGGGAATTCATAAGATTTTGCCCATTCAAAAAGCCTCCAACGCGCATATCATACGCGCTACACGTCACAGCATGTCGGTGACGGGAAGTCACGAACTCATAGATATATCCCCGTCAAAACATCGCCTTACGCGCCTATAGAAATTTTCACTCCAGAAATAACTTACTTGAAATGGACTGGTGTGCCCAAAGTCCCGATCTGAACCGAATGGAACACCTCTGGAATGGGTAACAACGTTGACTTCGCTCCGGACCCCACCATCATTACCTTCTCTGGTTTCACCTCTTGACGAAGAATGGACTGGCATTCTTCCACAGACATTCAGACAGCTCACTGAAAGTCCTTCCAGCACATTTCGAGGCAACTATTCCGTCAGTGAGAACCGTGAGCCAGTAGTAAATAAGCATGCTGCTACGCAGTAATTTTGCTGGGAGTAACCAAGACGTCTTGATGTAATATAACAATTTCGAATGTATTTGGCGTTACAAAGTGCAAATCCTTTGTTAATGACCTAGTATCGAAAAATGGGTATAATGTTTTTGTTATGGATTTCATCCCTACATCTACGGGGGAGTGAATCGGCCAGAAGTATTTCATATTTGTTTTGCGTATTGAAATATTTATCAGCTAACCGTGGAAACTCGCTACATTGGTCCAAAGTTATAAGTTTCATTTTACTACAATCAATTGATACCATAGAGGGATTTACGCTAATTTTAAATAAAAAAGGGCCACTTGCCAACGTATTAGCAAGTTTTCACGTTTTAATCCCGCTGCGTTCATTCAAGTAAAATATTGCGCTCCATTCTTACATACCGAAGATAGACGAAAAATGGAAGTAATGAAAATACAACAAATCAACCCCCTATTGTTAATTAATATAATTCAATGAGTTAACCCAGTCGTATCACGACTCCATAAAAGACAAACCAATATATCAACAAAGAAGATCATGGCTGATACCATAGGTTCTCCCACGACATCGCCGAACAGCAAGAAGGTCAAATCGAAAAAGAAGATGAGCCACAAATCTCTCGCGTTTCCCCGGGAGTCGGCTTTTACGCACAAGCCTCTTTGCTTCCACACGGTGCTACTGAACGTGTGGTGCATGATACCAACCCTGAAGAATGGTCCACGAAAATATGGAGACGGCGCCTCGAAAGAGGCAACCCGAAGAAATAGAAGTTCATTATCACTGTTCTTCTAAACGACCTTCAGTTTAGCTGGGAAGTCCCTACCAGCGACGCGACGACCTTCGAGCTGGTCCTAACTAGCCGAGACCACAGCCACCTCGCCGAGAAGATTCACCCAGAAGGGGTCGCCGAGTGGCCGGAGGCACTCGTGTTCCCGACCCCACTAGCCAGAAATATATCGACCTAACGATAAGAAGATTTATGGCCTCCTGCTACGACCCGGTGACTGGTCGTAACTTCCAAGTACCGCCAATCTGGAACCCAGAAAACAACACCCCTCCAGAGCTGGGCCCAGTGCCGCCCATCCAAGTCTACTACAGCCATAGATACCATGGGCTACAAACTTACCTGAGACGTCAGTTGAAGCTGCCTTTCTTCTGTTGGCCTGTACCTAAAGGACTGAGGATAGTGCTGGGTAACCTCAGCGACCTTGCGGAAGCCATCAAGATCTTCCAGAGCTTCCGTGTTACGTACTACGCCATACTTCCTAGCAGTGAAGAAACCACCACCTCTACGCAGAAGACCACAAGGAGGGCTGATCTTTCAACCCAGACTGCAGCGACCGACATCGTTCCCCCCAGGGAGGAAGAGGCCTCCACCCTCTCGCAGTGGAGGGAGGATGCTCACGGCAGCGGCGGAGAGAAAGCCGACGTCCCTTTGCAGTGAAACCACCTTCAAGAAAGCTGATCCAATGCTTAAAATGTCAGAATTTCTGGCATTATGCCAGAGACTGCACAGAACCAGCCAGGTGCGTTCGCTGCGGAGGCAGTCATGGAATCGCCGACTGCGAAAAACACAGAGAAGATCCTGTCTGCTGCAACTGAGGACTTAAGCACGCTGCTTCCTACCGCGGTTGCAAGGCTTGAAAACAGCAACGCCGTACGAAGACTATGCAGCAGAAACAAAAACGAAGACCAAGGCCCCATACGCAGCCCGCTGCAAGTTCACAAGACGAGCCCATGTTACAAATTGCAACGTTCCAAGAGATGGAAAACCTACATGCTTCAACTGAATGGGCAACCACACTGGGTACCCAATGAAAAGAAACTTATGTGTCGACAAGTCGACAACCACTCAACGCAAGACGCTCATCGATCCTCAACTCCGGCACCAACCTAGACCTTCGTGGCAACAGCCCACTCTGTGGCAGCAGCACCACCAACGTGCCGCACTGAACACCGACAATAGATGCCAGCTAGACTCCATGATGACGCTACTACAGCAACAGCACCTGCTAATGACACAAGTCATAGCAAATTATGCAGCCTACCAGGAAGTGACACATCCAGCAATGCCACACCCACAGAGAAGACAACATTAGAAGATCTGGAAGGAGATGCAATCAACTGCAAGAACTTCCACACACTCTGGGACAGCAGACAACCCAGAAGATTGTGTCCTGGCGAACGACATGCTCCAGCCAGCTCGCACCGAGAGCAGGGACATGTCACAAAGAAGCAAGAAGAAGTCCTACGCTGGGGAGAACAACAGCAGCGGTGACACTGGTAGACTGCCTACAGAGACTGGTCCAAAGCAACCCGCGACGGCAAAGCAGTCCGCCACCCATCACCATCGAAGACAAGCGGACTGCATTCACCCAGGGCGCTTAAGTTTAAGCGTCATCATGCAGCTACTTCAACAGCAGACCACGTTACTGACGGAAGTCATAACGAATTATGCCAAACAATCGGGGACGACACGCCCGAAAATGTCACACAAAGCAACAACAACCACACATAGATATGGAAGGAGATGCGACTACGTTGCAAGAACTTCCCCACACTCTGGGCGAGATGCTTCCCAGAAGAATTAGTGTCTGGTTTGGCCACTAACACGACATGAGGTCGGGAGTCTCCGTTACTCTCAAAGCTGGGAGTCCTGTGTTAGTATTCCAGAATGGCTAGAAATTTTTAAGAGTTCAACTCGACCATCTGCAACACGGCAGAACGTTCAGTAGTTTGGGTTTGATGTTATACATCATTAGCTAGTACCTGGGTGACCGATCTTCACTGGTATCTTTCGAATTCTGTTTAATATGCAAGATCTTGAGTAAAGTTTCATTAAAGTTGAAGGGGTATTTTTTTTTTTTTTTTTTTTTTTTTTGTGGCTTCATAGGCATTTTTAAGTACACATTTTCTGCAAAAAGAAGCTTAGCTAACATCAGTAGGCTCAGTAGTACCAGAATCCTACGAGACGATGTTAGCACCGTTTCCCAGATACCAAATCCAAGAATTGATTTTTTTTTTTTCCCTTTTGTAAAATTGTATTACAAACTTGAAAAGCAAATCGTTATCTATATATGAAATTTCATCCAAATCGCTGGGACAATTTCCGAAATTGCATGGTTTTATCACCTCATAAATTTCTTTTAAACAAAAATGCTATTATTATGTTAAATAGAAATATCAATGCTAATCAGAGATTAATTAATGGTGCAAGATTAGTAGTAATTCTCTTAGACGAGTACATCGTCTTTGCTAAATTAATTCACTCCGATAAAACTACACTTCTAACTCGCATTAAACTCACACCAACAACCCTGCCTTTCTAAATAATAAGAAAACAATTTTAACATTAATAAAGCGCAAGGTCAGACGCTTCAAAAGGCAGGAATACATTTATCAGAACCTGTTTTTTTACGTTTTACATGTATGTGGCTTTTTCACGAGTTTGTAGATTCATTAATATTTATTTTTGTGTTAAATACACATACGATCATAAAATCAACGCTGGTCTCATGCTAATATCGTTTTCAGAGAATTTATGTAAAGTAAAGAAGACTGAGAAATGACTTCTGACAAATCCAATATTTTTTAAATATTATATTAGAAATGTTTTACAATTAAGTATGTACTTTTTAATGCTAACGACTTTTTACAGTGAAATTGATATTTATTACTACTCTTCAAAATACCTTTCATTAATAGTTACTTGCATTTACTTATTTCCTCATTATTATATTACCATTCGGTGAGTGATCATTATATTGTGCGAAATATTCGCATGGGTCAGTTAGTATCATGGAGGAAGGAATATATGGAAACGACGCCAGGGACCTTCACCACGCACTTAAGTGAAACCGGATAGAGAGAAGTGGGGTGGGGATGCCGCCATATTGCTTGGCCGTAGAAACGCGGGGAATAGGCACAAAAACGTCAAGGAAATCATAAGACAACCTTGACGATGGATTATTATGTAACTCTACGAGTCAGATAAAAAATGAAGAATACAATTTTTTGATATCGTGCTTAGTTCTCGAGATATACTGTCCCAAAAGTGAGGAGTTTCGTTGAAATTCAGAAGAAACAATTCCCAAAGGTCAAATGTGATGATATATGCTTATGTAACACGACGAGAAAAATCGAAAGTGAAGAATAATTTTTTCGATATCTCGCTTAGTTCTTGAGATATGCTGTCTCCAAATTGGGGTGGTTAGGTTAGGTTAAGTCAATGTTTAGAACTTTTTTTAAACAAATTGAACCCTTCTAAAGACCTCATAGCTTCTGCAATTACTCAGAAGATATTGCACTGTTAGTACCCTATGTCATTTTTCTAGCAACATCAGACCATTTATCTTCTTACCATACATGAAAAGTCAGAAGCTTAGATGGGAGTAGTTTACATCGCGATACACGTTGTCTCTCTAACATGGTGCTTATGAAATTACTAAAAACTAATAATAAATAAATTGTTTGTTCCCTTCTGGTACAGGCTGCATTTCAACCTACCCACATTTCCATTAATATTGCCGCTACAAAACCAAACAATGTGGACAGATCTAAACAGATGAAATGCATCGCGAACTAAATTTCGGGTAACAACAACGTTTGTTTCATCAAGTTCAATAGTTCACACAGCACAAATTATCACAATTAATTTCATCGTACGCTCTCAGTTTAAGCTGAAACCGGACTAAAGTATGCACATTCACTGTATCACGATGTAAACTTGACCCACTTAAATTAGACTTTCAACACTTGTTTACAATAAGGACAGCCTTTTAGGTGCAAAGTAGTAGCATATGCTGAATGTCTATACTACACCAACAAACATTTGAGAACGATATCATCCTATTGAGAGGAATGAATAAATTTATACCGAAAGGCTCTAATCTATCAAACATTGCAAGAACAATAATTTCAATGTGATTTAGTAACGAAACGTTATTCCAGGTGGTTTCCTATTATTATTATTATTTTTTTTTTTTTTTTTTTTTTTTGAGGCTTCACCGATTTGGCGTTATTTCGTCTCGATATATTCCTTCTTCCATGGTTAGTATACATGAATTGTTTGTTTAAAGATATGAGTTCCTTGTTCAATCCAAAGAGAACCTAACTATAAGTCGGTTTTCTAGTAACTGAAACGTCTACGAGATGGCGTTAGAGCCGTATCCGCGGTACCAAACTAAGTTTTTGTTTTTTTTAAATTTAATTTAATTGCAATGGAGCACAGGCTCCGGTGGCAATTTCCCTACACACCCATCTTCCCCCTATCCTGCACCTACCTACATTTGCCCTCTACAAATTTTATCTTTAAATTCTTTCAAAGTTTTCGGTAAATTATTCATCATTTCTCTTGGTAACTTATTCCAATCCCTGACACCCTTACATAAAAAAAGAGAATCTTCCTACACCCTTGTGCCTGAAATCGAGTGCCAGCTTGTGGTCATGGTCATCTATTCCCTCGTTTTTGCAGTAAAGAAACCTATTTAGATAGACTTAAAAAGCAAAACATTAGCTAAAAATGAAGTTTGATCCAAATCGTTATAGCTGTTTCCGAGATGCAAAATATATATATATATACAAGAATTTCTCAGTGATATAAGATCACAACTATGCGTAATTGGGGATGTTGAGACTATTGTCAAGAAGAGTGTAGTTTTCTCGCAGCTGTTATGACGTAAAAAGCAGTTAAATTTATCACTGTGAATTTAAATATTCATGAAAAAAACTGTTGTAATTTTATCAGCGTTCAAGTCTGTTTGTTCATCTTCCTTCGTGACTCTCCAGCAGCCCGCCTCCCAGCCTTAAAAAAAAAAAAAAAAAAAAAAAAAAAAAAAAAAAAAAAAAAAAAAAAAAAAAAAAAAAAAATTAATAATAATAATAATTTAAATATTCGTTGATAACATCTTTAGATTACAGTTCATTTATAGAATGTATATACTATAATTTTATAATAATTTTCAATTTTCAATTTGTGTAATACTTCATTTATTAACAAGGTAGTAACGAAAATTCGTCGATATGTGTAATATGTATACCATTCTTCTTTTTTGTTTATGCTGTAACTATTTCTCGTAGTATGAATTGTATTGGTTGGTATACGCTACACTTAGGCTCTTTTCACACTATACGTATTCTACAGAACGGCAGAAACTGGAACGGTGCAAATCCGGAAGGACACACCCGTTCGTATTGTGTGCGGCTTTTTTCTATCACCAGCTCCGTGTTGTTGAGTGTTGTGTTGTTTAATGAAATTATTTGTTTATGATTCATTATAATCAATGTTATATAACATTCGACGAAAGAAATATATATATATATATATGCATCCTATACTGTTATATATTCTCGAAATAGGTAATTAAGATATTTAATTTAATTGCAATGGAGCACAGGCTCCGCTGGAAATTTCCCTAGACACCCATCTTCCCCCTATCCTGCACCTACCTACATTTGCCCTCTACAAATTTTCTCTTGGTTTACAAGTTTTCGGTAAATTATTCATCATTTCTCTTGGTAACTCATTCCATCCCTGACTCCCTTACCTAAAAAAGAGAATCTTCCTACACCCTTGTGCCTGAAATCGAGCGCCAGCTTGTGGTCATAGTCATCTTTTCCCTTCCATGCACTACTTTTCATACCTATTGCAATATCTTTCCATGCCTCATCGCCAGTATATGCCCTGTACACTCCCATGACCCTCCTCATTCTCCTACTGTCTTGCAATGAATCCCATTCCAGCTCCTTTATCATATCCGTCACTGATTGCATTCTGTGATAATTTCCAGAAACAAATCTAGCAGCCCTTTTTTGCACCCTCTCCAACTCCTGTATTTGATACGTAAAATGAGTGTGCCATACTACACTACAATATTCGAGCAATGTTCTGATCAAAGTTTTGTAACCCAATTCCTTGACTTCTCTCGTAAATCCCCTCATCACTCTCTCCAACAAGTGCAGAACTTTAAAACCTTTTCCTACCACCTGTCCTATGTGTCCTGTCCAGTTAAGTTTGTTATCAAAAGTAATTCCAAGATATTTACATTTCAAGTCTTCAGCAAGCAATTCTTTCCCCACCTTATATTCATAATTAACTTTTTGTTTTTTATTTTTGTGTCTAATAAGCTGACTCTTCTTTGTATTTATCTTCATTCCATGTTTACCAACCCAATTAGATACCCTGTCCAGATCACCATGCAACTGTTTACAATCCTCTATCGTTTTGATTCTTTTATACAGCATTATGTCATCTGCAAACAATCTAATTTCAGATAGTAAACAATCAACACAATTATTCATTAGAATAATGAATAGCAATTGTCCCAATACGCTACCCTGTGGCACACCCATTTTTACTTCAACTTCTTTTGATACTACATTTCCTACCCTAACTTTCTGTTTTCTACATTTTAAAAATTCTTCTACCCAGCAAATGACTTTCTTATCCACTCCAATGGTTTTTACCTAATTTACTACCATGTTATGGCTTACTCTGTCAAACACCTCAGACAGATCCAGTGCTACACTATCAATTTGGCCTCCCTTGTCCATTTCATCTGAAATATCTTGCATATATCCCACCAACTGAGATTCGCATGAATATCCTTGCCTGAAACCATGTTGCCTGCCTGAAAACCACATACGTTCCTCACATATATTTCTGATGTGGTTGCATATCAATCTTTCCATTAACTTACCTACCACTGATGTCAAACTGATTGGCCTGTAATTCTCAACACTATTTCTCACCCCTCTCTTATGTACCGGTACTACTATTGCACTTTTCCAGTCCTGTGGTAAGCAGCAAGTGTCTAGACTCAATTTAAATAATATTTCAAGATAAGTTACAATGTCACATCCGGCTATCTTTAAGATATCTGTAGTAATATTATCTTCACCAGCCCCTTTTTATTTTTTTCAGCTTTCTTATTTCCTTCATGATTTCCTAATTTACTTAAATTAACTCAATATGCCTTTACTGAACAATATAACACAGCAAACATATATTTATAGAAATAATGAAGTAATACTTGGCCAAACACAGACTACAATGGCTCGAGACCGTATGATATATAACAGTGTAATGTGAAAGCCCACATACGCCACTGACTTACGGTCGCCGTACGGCTGCAGTGTGTTGTAGTGGCGGTGGACGGCTGCTACACGGCGACCGGACGGCGTTTTGCCGTCGCCGTGTAATGCGAAAAGGTCCCATGCTCTTCTTCATGCCACTGAAAAACTGTCGCCGTACGATTTTCTGCCGTTCAGTCAAAACCGTATAGTGTGAAAAGAGCCTTACCATCCACTAGTGGAGTTATCTCTTCGGTAAGACCGGCCAGTATCAAGAGGGGCAATCCAATATGAAAGATGGTAAGGAGGTCACGTTAAAAGAATGGGTTACTTTAATACAGGGTGTTCAGAAAAGGACTCCCTGATTTCAAAATTAAATATCTCGAAAACAAAGATCGATAGAGGAATGCATTAAACGGTATGTTTATTGTGACAGCTGTAAGAAGTGTATACAGCAGTGTGAAATAATATTTACAAAAGCTGCTAACAGATGGCGCTGTACGCTGTACAGCTCATATCAGCATACATAAGTGAAATAATCATATGAAAACAATCTTTGCAAACAATCACATCACAATGTTTTCCAAATGTTCACCATTGGCACTACCCTGAGCTTCGGATCACTATTTAGGCATTACGTATGGCGATTACAGCGCCATCTGTTAGCAGCTTTTGTAACTATTATTTCACACTGCTGTATATACTTCTTACAGCTGTCACAATAAACATACCGTTTACTGCATTCCACTATCGATCTTTGTTTTCGAGATATTTAATTTTGAAATCAGGGATTCCTTTTCTGGACACCCTGTAAGTGTAGTGCCAGTAAACACGTTTGTAAAGAGGGATTACAGCACACCCTGCCTACACGGCAGTGTAATTGAAAAGTGGCTTCTTATTCCGTTAATCACAAAAGTTTTAGCGGTGCTAAAAGTCAGTTATGAGGGATATTAGTGTAGAAGTTACTGGGGAATTGGTGATTGGGTGGGAAATAGGGCCGGTGGGAAACCTTATCACCGAAAATGTAGACAACGATGAAACAATATAATTGTGAAAGGAACCGATGATATTGCTCTTAACCTTAAATAAGGAGAGTGTTAGTAGATGGTAGGTCTACCAGTATAAAAAAAAGACACTTAATTTCCTAACTGTGCGGAGACACATATAATAGCTACTGGTAGTTATAAGGGTTGCAGCTATGTGCATCCCAGCCTTAGGGTCTTTTCACATTACACGGTTTTGACCGAACGGCAGAAATTCGAACGCTACAAATACTGTATTGTTTCTCTCACAAGTTTCGCGTGGTTGAGTGATGTGCTGTTTGATTATACTGAATTGTAACGACAATATATATTTGTCTCAATGCATTATCCCGAAGACGTTCATTGCGATGCTCTCGACTTTCATTTGCACGTGTGTTTGTAACTTGGTTTCTTAAATTTACATTGTCCGTCAATTGACCTTCTGCCGTTCTGTTTAACCGACGGTTATGAACTATTTGTGCATTCCGTGTACGTCGACCAATATTTCCTCCTCGTCCACGAAGACGTGGCATTGGTAATAGCTTTTGGGGTTATGTCACACTTCAGAGAAACTGTTTATGTTGACATGGCAACATTTGCTATGCCACCAGTCGCCAATGTGTTTTTTGTTTGTTTGCTCTAGCAAGCCCCGCTGCCTTTGGCAGCTTTGCTTCTGTGTGTTAGGTGTTGTTCGTTTGTTCTCTTTGTTGTGCTCTTTGGAGGGAAAAACCCATAATAGGGGTAAAACCTCCTAGGTGTGTATACATGATAATGGTTGTAGGTATTAAACTTAATTTTATACAGGTTGGATAATGGGTTTACATAGTAATTTTTATTTTATTCAGGTTGGAACACTATGCTTAAGGGGACTTTATGTCGGTGCCATATTTTTTGGCATATAATTACCAACGTTTCGTAAGCTTTCTACATTATCTCTATTTTTGTCAATATTCGTGTGGAACGTCTCAGCTTGCTGGAATATTGCTGTGTGTATTTTAGGTACATTAGTCCATTCATGAAGGTGGTCTGTGTTGGTAAATCTGTTGGCTTGTAAAATCATGCGTAAACTTCTATTTTGGATCCTTTGCATTTTTTGAATGTGGGTGTGGCTTGCTGTACCCCATACCTCACAGCCATATAGTAGCGTAGGTCGAATTATGGTTTTATATAGTCGTAATTGATGATTTCTATGGTGAGAGGGGTGGGCTTTTTGAAATCAAATTGTGAATCTAAACCATTCTCGAATCAACTTAATCACACAAGAAATTTCATAAAAATCTGTCCAGCTGTTTAGGAGGAGTTCAGTGACATACACACGGACAGAATATATATATATATATATATATATATAGTTCATACTTGTACTATATTCTTGAAAATGGTGATTAAGTTATTGGAGACTGAAAATCTACACAAGTTAACTCAATACGCCTTTATTGAACAATATAAACCAGCAGAATAAAATATACAGAAAACAACACACTTTTTTTTTAATTTTTTTTTTTTTTTTTCTTTTTTTAACATACTGAAGTAATACATAGCCAAACACCGACTATAATGGTTCGAGGGAACGACCGTACGCCTTAAAACCGTGTAATGTGAAAGCGTATATTTAGCCGCGTACTTCACAGAGGTTTTATATATATATATATATATATATATATATATATATATATATATATATATATATGGCTTCGGTCTTTGCTACCATTTAGCCAACTTCAATTTGTTTTTTAGTACCAACTGTTGTATCAGGCTTTCACAGTGATATTGTGGACACTATAGTGAGGACAGCACAAGGCGAACACAACACTTAATTAAAACACCCATGCTCGAGGCCGGACTCGAACCGGCGGCCCTTGCAATGCGGAGCCAGCGTGCTAGCCCCGACACTGCCAGAGCCCGCTCACCACTGAGTTATCGGTCGCCTTTTGTTGCAGTGCCAGTGGACGGCTGATACTCGGCGACCGGACGGGGTTTTTGCCGTCGCCGTGTAATGTGGAAAGGACCTTGCTCTTCTTCACGCCACTGAACAAATGTCGCCGTTCGATTTTCTGCCGTTCGGTCAAAACCATGTAATGTGAAAAGAGCCTTAAGGGTTTTGCGCTGAACCTCGGAAAATCAGGACATGAAAGGGGAGAGTAAACCAAACTAATTAATAATGGCTGTTGTAGCCCTGTGGTAATCGTAGACGGTGGTCTGGAGTTGGTAGCTTGAAATTTATGAGGTCGTATGGAAAGTAGCAGAAGGTAAAATATTTTTTTCTATCGCTTTACGTCTCGTAAACGTCGAAACCAGTAGTTGGGAAAGGACAAGGGGCAAAGAACCTTGAACGGAATTGGCGATAGCCTTTTGAAGGAACCATCCCAACACCGATTTTGGAAAATCATGGCAAACTTAAATCTGCATGGCTGGATGGGTATTCTAACCTGCGTTCTCCCGAACCTAGAGTGTTAACGGCCAGCTATATCGTCCACTGAGACTCTAAGCACGTATGGGATCCAGTTATGGGAATACTGTAATTGTAATTTATTGCGGTAAAATGAAGTATGTATGATATTGATAAAGGGAATACACAAGTGGTAAGATATATCTCACAAGTTTTGAAGTATGATGGACTCATTTTTATCAAAAATTGAACATAACAAATTTTTATCAACACAGCAATTGCTATCTAAAACAATTTTTTTTTGGATCGATATTATGACTTGAGTTCGAATGTCCACTATATTCTAATCCTGAACCGACGTGCGTCGATACATCCATACTTTTACTAAAGCTAGAAATAATCTAAAATATTCCCAAAACGTATAGAAATATTTAAGGAAATGCTGAAAAATAAAGACATGTAAAAATTATAGAAACTCTTAATAATTTATTTATTCAAACCTGTGTTTGTCTGATATAAATATCAAAATAAATTGTTTTATATGCTCTCCCTGAATCTAATCCTGTTGCCCGGTGCAGCCCAATTAATTGCAGAAGCCACTGTTTTGGACGACACAGAAGAATCTCGATATGTCAGGTATCCAGTGCGGTGTAAGGTGTTGGCGATTCACCCAAAACTCTTCCAGATACTGCTTTAGAGACAGAGGCAGGGCAATACTAGTTCTTATGTGTGGGTCAAATTCAAGTTTTATCTGCGATATCCTGTGCTTCTGGTGCAGATCTTATTTCTGGAGAGTGTTATCCTCGTCGCTTATGTTTTAAGCGAATATCAATACTCATATTCTATATAGCATTTGATAGACCAATTGGAGAAATAAAGTGCGCATGCTTGAACAGAGGGTCCAATATGTTAGCTGCCGCGAGAAATATATTGCTTTCCGAAGGATTTAAAGCCTCCTGAATTCTTTGGAGTAATGACTTTTTTAAAGTGAATCCTAAAGCGGTTATTTTAGTTGCTTGTTCTGTTACTTATTGAATTAAATATGTAATAGGAATGGCTCAGCTAGCAATTTGTACCGCTAACCTGTTCAGGGCTTCTTTGAAGCGACCAACAAGTGCAAAAACATTTCGCATTACAGAAATATTTAGCTGCGAAGTTGCAATCACGTCTGGCGTATTTCTGTTTGTTTCACTTTTTGTAGATATGATTTCAGATACAAGTGCTGACAGCTTGACAGATCGTTCTAATGTATCAAAGCAGGAGTTCCTTCTAGTGCTGACAACCTGAGTCAAGTTTAACACCTCTCCTTCTTTTCTTCCAAATGCATGTTGGTCAAGTCTTAATAGGTACATAGCATCTAAATTGGATTGCATTCGCACAAAAATATCGAATTAGTTCTTCAAATTGATACTCCTGAAAATATCGATTTTTCATAAATCGAAAATAAAAATATTGGCGATAAGTATCGATTATTTTATAAAAAATAGCGATATATCTTTCCCAAGACTTCTTTCATGATATTTGTATCAAGTATTAACATATACAGAGTGTACAGGAATCAAAGGATAATCCTGCAATGGCATATAAGTCACATCATTTCCATAACAAAATTTTATTTTGGTAAAAGTCTCACCATTTTCGGGTTATTGATTTTTTTTTTTTAAATACTTTTTCGAAACATGTTACTTTGTTCAGTTTATTCCAGGCCACCCAGGAATGAAATTATAGTCCTGTAACCGCAAATAGGTGACATCATTTCCTACCATACGACAATTTTTTTTTAGTGAAACTCTCACCATTTTCGAGATGTTGATTTTTATTAAATATTTTTAGAAACATGTGACTTTGTTTAGTTTATTCCATGCCATTACTACAAATTAAGACTTTTTGAACCCCGTTTTAATTTAATTTACTCAAAGATATTCTAGTCATCTAAAACAATATTATTTTTTCTTAAAACGTTAAAACACCTTATAAACAATCTTAAATGTATAATTATTTTATACTTCTTTTAAAACGTTTGTTTTATGGTAGTTCAATCTGCTAAATAGACCATTGTGCATTTTAAACGTATAGTAAAAGAATGATGATAATGATTTTAAAAAAATTTATGTTGTATAACGTTTTAAGAAAAAAAGAACATTGTTTTAGATGATTCAAACATCCTTGAGTAAACTAAAAAAAAAAAACAGTTTTAGAAAGTTTTAATTTGTAGAAATGACATGCAATAAATTGAAAATAGTCACATGTTTCCAAAAAAATTAAAAAATGAATATCTCGAAAATGGTGAGACTTAGTAAAATAACATTTGGTCATTGCTGCATTAACGTTTCATTCCTGGACACACTGTATATGGTACTGCTCTCGGGACACTATATTGCATTAACAAATTTTCTCAATCTTTTCTCAATTTTCTCCGCGGATCAGTAAAACGACAAAAATAATTCCACGCTCCTCTAACATAGTTTGGCCTGATTTTACCAACGTTCATTTTACTAACCAACGCTAGACACTATTGTCTGCCCCTCCCGTGGTCACTTCACAAGTACGCCTACATAAATTTATTATAAATCACTTAAAAGATTTTCGATATTTTTGATCCCGAGTGGAAAAGTATTTAGTGAATGGATGCTATAGTAAAAATGTAATCACATCTTCACATAATGAAAATGTTAGATTTTTGCCTGAACCTTGAAACAACCATTACATTCAGAAATATTGGAATATGGGCTTGTAGCTTATATTCCCTTGCATCATTTTTCGTATGGTTACGGTACCCATTTTATGTAAACAATTTTTATTAATTTATTTTTGTTTATGTTTTATTTAATCCAGTTAGAATCAGTCCCATCTTCACACGCCACAGGAGGACCGAGGAAGAAAGGCTGATAATAGCTTGTTACGCCCTTCGCTAATTAATTCATTCTGTTGCCAATTAATGACGGTTACCTTTAATCGCTTTTTCCTCCAATTAACCGTTCACTGTTGTTGGTCGCCATAGGGCTTTACCTTTCCCAAAGGTTAAATAACTACAGCTTTGAATGGACTAAATAGTTCCATCAAATGACAACACCAACGAATCACTTTTCACTTCATATTTATTTCTCCGTGAGCTCCATAGTAATATTACACTCGGATAAAACAATAAACTCATCCAAAGATTCATAAGTACCAATACACAAATATTCTTGCGATTAAACTGCTTGACGATTCATAAACAAATCTTCTGACAATTAACTCTATTCGCGTTGAAATAGGGGCTAGAGAAACATCCAGAATTCAATAAAGAGTGCCGTCAGATGTTTCTACGTTAACAATTAAATTCATAGAAAAATAATTAAAATTTTTATAAAATTACTCGCAATTACTGGAAAACACCTTAAAATGAAGGTTAATACTGTTTACATGCATTTACACACAAATATATAAACGTAAATCAGTCAGAACAATTGAGAATTGTCCTTGAAATATAGTGGCTCACATCCACACTTACAATTACAAACTTTCAATTAAAACATAATATTGTCCTTGATCTTATTACATGTCACAGTTTCTTTCCACCGAGCGGGGCGGTGTAACGGTTAGCGTTCTCGCCTCGAATTCGGGAGGACGGTAGTTCGAATCCCCGTCCGGGCATCCAGATTTGGGTTTTCCATGGTTTCCCCAAATCACTCCAGGCAAATGCCGGGATGCTTCCTTCAAAAGGCCATGGCCGAATTCCTTCCCATTCCTTGCCCCCATCCTTGCCCCCCATCCTTTCCCGTCTCTAAAGACCTCGATGTTAAAAAGAGACGTAAAGCAGTTAAAAAAAAAGTTTCTTTCCATAAAACAATGTTCATTTACATGACGAGTATACACAAATTCACAATTAATTACACGATAAATATACAAACCTACAATGAATCAACTCCCATCTTGTTATACACAGAACTTAAAATACAGTTTGTAACGCCACAGTGCGAATTAAATAATTATCTGTAAGCTTCTAAATGTATGATATCGCAGGGGTGATGAACAATATCGCAGGAGTCTCGGTTGTCGTATCGAGAATCGGCCGCGATAGTACCACGGGTGGGACTTGTCGAGATCACACCGGTAGTGAAAAAATTTCAAAGTGAATTGTGATCCATGAGCATCGTCGCGTAATGACCGCGACGATTAATAGAAACAGTGTGGAGAGAGAGGATATGCTGTGGACAGAACAAGGACTGAATCGCGAGTGAATATAACTTATGATTGGTGGCGTTGTTAGATCGCCCAGAGTGTGTAACGGAACTGTGTTTTAATGACTGTCAATGTGAATATTTACTGGGGCTACAACTCACTTTAATCAGTCCTTTTCACGAACCTAGCAACTTTGGTGAAGAAGTTTCAAAATTGTCTGATGGCTAGTGCTGGCGAATGCATTTGAGTTTAATAAACAACAATTTTAAATACGGAAGAAAATGAATATGACCTAACAATACATATATATATATATATATATATGAATGGTATTTTGTGCTCCCAGTACATACCCACAGTATTAAGCAAAACTGAGTATGGTTAATGTAAATGAAGATTTTATATTTGAATAAAAAAACAACAACATGTATAATAAAAAAATGTTTGTCTTTATATACAAAAGTAAGACATTACAACACAGTTATCAAACCTGAAGCCCTGTACGCCAGCGAAACTTTAACACTACACAGGAAAGGTGACGTAGAAGGAATTTTGAAAGAAGAACACGAAGAAAGATCCTTGGCCCAGAATAAAACAGATGAAGGATATAGACTTAAATCTCGAACAGCAACAGAAACACTGTCTAGCCTCGCGGCAGAAATTAGGAAACGAAGATTAAGATTTTATGGACACATCCACAGACTCCCCACATCAAGACTCATTCATAAAATTGTGACGTACATAGAACAGCTAAAAACTATGCCCTTGGTCCAGCAGATAAAAAAAAAGACCCGGAAAAAGCCTACATAAACTCATCAGAAATGAGAAATAAATAAAAACGTATAGATAAAGAAATTAACAAGTGGGAAGTACCGCCAGAGAAAGACGTCATTAAGAGACGGGGGACGAAGTGGACTGAAGAAAGGAAGAGAATCCACGGAGTAAAAATGCGAGCTGTATGGAAACTTAGAAAACTGAATCGTTAAGGCTTTGCGTGATCCGACAGGGTCCAATTGTAGATAATAATAATTAAAGAGGCCCTAGAATAAATATAAGTCACGTAAACGACTCGTGTTATATAAATGACAAAATAAATAATAAAATTGATGAACCGAGCGTGGTGGGTAGGCTCTAACGTCCTGGCCTCACATTTGGGAAGAGGTGGGTTCGTCTGGCAATCCAGATACGGATTTTGCATGGTTTGCCTAAATAACATCGAGGCGAATTCCGGGGCGATTTCTTCAAAGTACTATGGTTGAATTAGTTCCCGTTCCTTGCCCCTATTCCATTCCCGCCTCTAATGAACTCGTCGTCAAAAAGGTGAATTTCTGAAGAAAAAAAAATAGGTAAAGAAATAAATTTCTTGATTCAAGTACGAGATTTACCGCTGTGGTGAATAATGGAAGTCACTTCCGAGCCCCGAGACCACACGGAACTCGGAACATGTGTCGCATTTTACCTATGTGCTTCCTTATTACTGACATATTTTTAATTGACTTGAGAGCAGTTGATTTGCGATATAAATTTGGTACTAGATTAAAAAGAGAAAATAAATTAAAACTATATATACAATGAAAAGATATTTATGGTAAACCACTTGCTCTCAGATTTCCGGTGCTGGTCTAAAATCTGGGTGTGGCCAAGAATTTTGAATGGTGGTCCTGAATGATACGTGCTATGTCTGAACTTTTTGCCTTTCGGATTCCACTACAAAGGCAGAATGCGCGCAAATGAAAACTCTAGGTAGCAAGAGCATAGCTATTTGCATTTTTAAGTACTGCATTCTTTTGTGAACGGAGGATTTGAATCTACTGTCAAGAATGTCTATTTTTCTCGCAGCTGTTATGACAAAAATTGTATTTATAAGAGTTACTGTTTATCTCATATTTATTATACTCATACCATTTTCTTCAGGAGAACGCCCCTTATTTTTTACTTTGATATTTACACAGTATTCTTAATAAACTGTAAACGCATGAAAAAGCCAAGTCAAAAACACGTACTAAGGACATAACTCAGACCACCTCTCTACATGATTCATATTAATATTTATTAAGATGAAAACTTTGTGTAATACACGGGTGATACATACTCCTTGTTATGAACAAACACATTGCCATTCCTCTTTGTTCTTGATTACGTAAAGTTTCCTCGATTTAAAAAATGAAAGAATATAACTGATGGAGGTATTACATCATCATTATTAGCCGGTAACGAGAAGGTAATCCCATGTGAGAGTTGGGAGGGAAAGGGCAGGTAGGATAAAAAAAAAAATGGGGACTTTCACTGGCTCTGTGTTTGTTGGTACTTCTGGAAAGTGGGAATACATTATGCATAGCCTAAACGTCGACGGAACGGGAAAGTCGATTTTAGTTGAGATAATAACTAAAGGTTTAATTGAGACAGGATCCAATAATGATGGAATTAGGAAAAATCCTCTTCTAATTTAGGAGCTACTAGTGAAATGAAGAGTCTATAGGACAGAAACTAATTGTAAATCCAATGAAACATTTTTAACACGAAACCATTACATGAATTGATGGAGCAATATTACGCCAAATTGAAGTAGGGAAGGTAAGAGAAGAAATAATATTGTACCAATCATAGATCAAGATAGGAGAAGAAAGTTACTAAACCGGTGTTGCGTCTCTAAGTCGGCCCACCTCTTTATTTCGCTTGTATGACGATCCATTCCGACAGCATATATTTGAACATGTAGATATCGAAAGAAATGATGCGTTTTGAAGTTTTCAGGTCTGGGCACAGACTAGTACCCCGCCAGTTACGCTATCAGTGCTTTCAGTAAGAGTGAAAGTTTTTGCAGAGGTGTATTAAACAGCATTTTTATAGTGCTCCAAAGAGATAAAGTAACAATCTGTTCACAGCACTGATTTTGGCTGTAAATGCTCCATACCACTGTGTCATTTTATTTACATTTATATCTACACTATATTCTTCTTAAACGCCTGAAGCCGCCAAGTCAAAGACGCCCCATGTGGGACCACCTCCATGATACATATTAATATTTCTTCAACTGCCAAAATAAATACAAATCTTGGTGAGAACAAGTTGTTATTACCGTCGTACGTGGAAAAACGTATTAGCGTAGAAACTTATAACTTTTACCTCAGATGTAAATTATCAAGTATAATGACTTTCAAATAAGCTAAATTGTTTATACCATCTGGTTGAATGTTAAAATAAAACGCTTTGTTATATATCTATTATCTCACCTAAACCATTCAGCAAGAGGCGAGTTACATATAATGCATAGCGAGTAACTTTTATAATCACGTTATACGGTAAAGCACTTTTAATCTCAGAACATAACCTTGTTATGTATCCATTATCCTGCTAAAACCACTTAGAAGGGGGAAAATCTCATATAGTTATATAGTAAAGAACTTTTATAACCATTTTCTTAACAAGAAAGCACTTTTTAAATCAATTCTGAAACATTTTTATAAAAGATATAGGATTCAAATATGGTTATTTTTCAGTCATGATGAATTTTGTTGCATTCATTTCTACTAAGAAAGAGGAGAATGACATTCACTTCAAGGTGGTTTTTGTGTGCTTTTAAAATTTATGTAAGGAGGTATTTCAAATCAAAATAATTCAATATTTTTAGAAAAAAGAGCTGGAAGATAAAAGTGTGCTTAAATGAAAGAGAAATATTCAGTTAGTAACAAACATATAACAGTTCAGAGGTAACTTGATGTTTAAAGTAAGAAAAACAAAGTTTTGGTGTTGACATATGATAGCATCCCCATATGAGACTTTCAGAAATTAATAGCTCTTAAACGAGAATAATTATGAGAAAAGTTGTCATGACCAAAAAGATTCGGAATAAATTGAACTATAACATGGTAAAATTTCGGAAAAATCCGAGTAAAATTAGTGTTCCACAGTAGTGGGGGCTTTTTCTAATTCACTAAAGAATAGTGTTTCCCCGCGGGAATACACCGATGTTCCACGACGATTCAGCAATAGATAAGCCTAGCCTATAAAAAGCCGACCAGCGCAAGCAGTCGAAGATAGTTTCAAAAAGTTTTTCAAGCAGGCAGTCGAGGCGAGAACAGCTATGTGAGGGGCAGCGAACTAAGAGGCTGTGGAGTTTGAAGATTTTTAGTAGTGGTGAAACGAGGGATAGTTTGCAAACAGTTTTACGGCGCTGCCAGTTTTTGAGTTGCAGTACGCGTTGCTCCGCGAGGGCAAATTTCAAAATGTAACTACTGAAAGTTCAACTATCTCGCCTCGTAACAAGTTCGTGGGCTTACTCATTCTCTTTAAGGAAACTTGAAGCTAAACTAAGAGAAAGAACTTTGTTACGTTAGTTTAAGAAGTTAACAGAAACAGTGTTTGAGAACTATCGTGCAGCTCACTCTCATTTTGGGGTTGCAAATAGAAAATGTGTTTGCAAGAGTGAATGTTTCATCAGGGTTGTGCCTTGAAGGGTAACCTGCATCTTCTTACGTGACTCGAAGTTCGATATCGCCTTAAATGTTTTAAGTGTAATCTGATACCAGTGTTAATTTCAGTAAACTTTCAGAATATATTTTAAATTCGTAACTACAAGTGACTTTCTTTCATTTATGTATGACCTGTTAGCAATTACAGGGTAAACTAATAGCTTGGCGACCGGTTTAAAGGCGAGAAAAGGTATCAGTATCAGTTATACAGGCAACACGATCAAGTTCACGAGTAATGTTTGAACCCCATGCAAGCACGTATTCGTGACAGCTTTCTGTTTAATTTTAATGGACTTTCGTGGTGACTTTGTGTTTATTTTTAGCATAGGTCCGACTTTGCTTACCTTTTTCTCAGTGACTATCTTTGCAACTTTTTACTAAAAAAATAAATTTGAAGACTATGATCAGATATTTATCAACTACAGTCACATTAGCTATTTGAAGACATGCCAAAGAACGTATTCCATAAAAATTAAATTAAGTCAATACAGGGAATAAATAAAATTGGGGTCCGAATTTTGTTCCTTTTCTCTACCAGTCTATTGTAGTAGCGTAATGAAATTCGACACTCAGTTTATGATCACACAGTTATGAGGGCTCATGGTTAGTAATTAATTGTAGCCCAGGAAAACAAGTTTTCTAATGTCTGTGTTTTCCGGGAATCTAAGTTATGGGCTGACATGCTGAAGCCTTCGTCAGAGATGTTACGTATCAAAGAGAGTCAAGCGTCGCAGAGTACTAAGGTGTTGTCGTCGTTGAAATTATTAGTATTCTACAAAATGTTTGCTTCCTCCTTCACTCGTCGAAGTCCCCACTGGTCTTATCTCCACAGCAGCAAGGTGGCTTCAAATTTTATAACATACTCGGTGATGGCGTGACGAGCTAAGGCGGATTTATTGCTGTTCTTCTGTTTTCAGTGCCAGACATGATCTTTAAGCCCATCTGACGCAGTGCAACATGTCTTCCCGATGTAATAAAAGCCAAAGCATTCACGGAAAATTCAAGTTTATTAACAAATGCGGCCATGGAAGCCGGAAAAAACAAAAATAGGTTTTCTAGAACTGTATTATATTGTAGCACAGAGAATCAAGACATGCAGGAACTAAGGCGTATTTATTTCTGTTCTTCTGTTTTTAGTGGCAGATATGATCTTTAAGTCCATTTACCGCAGTGCAACATGTTTTCCCTATGTAATAATTTTTTTTTTTTTTTTTGTAACTGCTTTACGTCTCTTTTTAACATCGAGGTCTTTAGAGACGGGAAAGGATGGGGGGCAAGGATGGAGGCAAGGAATGGGAAGGAATTCGGCCATGGCCTTTTGAAGGAAGCATCCCGGCATTTGCCTGGAGTGATTTGGGGAAGCCATGGAAAACCCAAATCTGGATGCCCGGACGGGGATTCGAACCGCCGTCCTCCCGAATGCGAGGCGAGAACGCTAACCGTTACACCGCCCCTCTCGGTGATGTAATAAAAGCATTAACGGAAAATTCATATGTTGTATACACGGAAGCCAGAAAAAAAACATGACATTTTAGTTTTTCCCGGCGTATTATTGAAATAAATAACTCTCGGGTCCTTGTAAGTAAGAGTTAACCTGATGAAGGCAACGATGGCAGTTGCCGAAACGTTGTTAAATGATGTAAATAAATCAATTAACCGGCTGAAAACCCGAGAGTTATTTAAAACAAAAACAGGTTTTCTCGAACGGTATTAGATTGTAGCACAGAGAATCAAGACATGCAGGAATAGAATTAATTATATGCCAAATACAAACAAAATACATGTTAATGAGATAACTACATCTAGGCAGTCAAGCCTTCTTATGTCAGCTGATCAAGCTTGATGCAGTGTGAGAAGGCCTCTTGCAGGACAGTACATCACAATGCGATCAGCAGTTTAGATACCTTCACAGTGCATCTTCACGGAGCCTCCACTTACAATACCGAGTGTGGTCTTTCATTTTACCATTCCATCCATTATGGTTTTCATTAAGCTCTCATGTCTTAACATATGTCGAGTTAATATTGTCCTCCGCATTTTTATACTCTCACATATGGAGTTATACTCTCTTGCACTCTCAAAAATTTCCTCATTAGTAATCTCGTCCCTCCAGCTAATCTTTAACGTCCTTCTGTAGCACGATTTCTCAAATGAAATATATCATCTCTTTTCTTCTTCACCAACTGTCCAGGTTTCACATCCATACAGGGCAATACTCCGTACATAAGTTATTAATAGCCTTTTTCGTCGTTGTCCAGCTGATGGTATTTGTTGTAAAAATTCGTTTCTTTATGTTGAACGCTGTTTTTGCTTGTGCAGTCATGCATTTTATTTCATTCTTGCTTCTCCCATTTTTTTGTGATTTTGCTTCCTAGGTAGCAGAATCCTGGCACCAATCTAATGTTTTTTTTCTTTTATTGTTAATTTCCCCTTTAGAGTCTTTATCTTTACCATACCATGACTTTCGTCTTCGCTTTATTAATTTTTATATTTTTCTCATTCCCCATTGTTTTCTCCATTTTTAAGATTCTGTTACTATCACAATGGCGTCTGCAAATCGAATCATATTTTCTAGTTCTCTCTGTATCTTTATCCCAGCATCAATTTTGTCCCTGATCTTATCCAGTGAGTCTTGAATATAGAGACTGAAAATTATGGGACACAGGTCATATCCTTGTCTGACTGCTTTACGTATTACTACTTCCTCTTGATTATTACCAGTTTTTATTACAGCTGTTTCATTTTTATAAATATTTATAATATTAATGTAAATATTTATAATATTAAAAGCAGAATAGCACTAGCAAAAAGAGCCATCATGAAAAAGAGAAACCTATTAGTTTCAAATATTGATCTAGGAATTAGAAAAAACATTTTAAAACTCTTTGTGTGGAGCACAGCACTTTATGGTGGCGAAACTTGAAAGAAATAAAATTGAAGAATTTGAAATGTGGTGCTACAGAAGAATGCTGAAAATTAAGTGGACAGACAAAGTAAGAAATGAACGAGTTTTGGAAATGATGGGTGAGAAAAGAAGTTTATGGAAGAAGCTTACAGAAAGAAGACACAGGCTGGTAGGTCATATTTTGAGACATGCTGGATTGGTTAATTTGTTAGTGGAGGGAACAGTCGAAGGTAAGAACTGTAGAGGAAGACAGAGATTAGAGTATATGAAGCAGATAATTGAGGACGTGGGCTGTAAGGGGTATGTAGAAATGAAGAGACTAGCACAGGATAGGAAGAGATGGAGGATTGCATCAAACCAGTCGAAAGACTGACGATAGCAAAAAAAAAAAAAAAAAAATATTCCATATTAGCCGCCTATCTGTGTATTGTATACCTATTTTTCTAAGGATCTTAATCGCAATGTTGTAAATGAGTATTAGCAACCACTTTTTTATTTTCGAACATGCACAGAAACACACTAATTGCGAGAGATCTGTTCAACCACGCAGAGGCTGTTGAAAAAGTGTATCACGCCCAGGAACTAGGACGCGCTGACTGATTCATGTATTAAACTCAATTTAACTAATTTTTAAAGCCTGTTACAGCTCCAAACAAGCGGCCGCAGCTCTTGAATTAGTAAACGCCATATTTCAACGTAGCTCCATATTCCTTTCATATTTTTCCACCTGGACAGTGCCACGCCCGACCGCATTTAATTTTCTGCGAAATCCATCTCCATTCTAACCTTTCATTAACTCTCACAGAAAAAAAAAACCCTCACGTATGTAAAGCACGCGCGGTCTCACTTATTTTCCCCTTTTAATCCCCGAGCGAGCGAAACTGAGTTATTTCCGCACGGTTGCCTGCGCGGCTGATACTCGAGTTCCAGCTGGTCTCTCCCTGCCGTAAGCCGCGACTTACCGACAGCTTACCAGCTTCAATAATTGATAATGTAATAACGAAACAAGCTGAGTCGGCTTGAGTCGGGTTTAATTTTCTTTGGAGGCTGATGGGGGAGGCGTCTGACATCTCGTGGTCGCTGTTAATTATGTAGGATTTAATAAGGAACCGACAAACAGCGGCACGTTCACGTCCGTAAGTGCTCTCAGCGTGATGCAGATGGCTCTGCCGTATGCGGGGACTGTCAGCGCTGCTGTAGTTAAAGTATCCCCAGGAGCTCCGCAATAAAACACTTGCTCCTCAGGAGTACTAGTTATGCATTCATGTAAAAAGATGCAAACATCATTCTGGTAATTAATCCCAGATTCAGGAGTCATGCAACTTACAAAAGTAAAACTAAAAAACAAAACAAAAAAAAACAAACAAAAATACAAAAACAAATATTCAAAACACACAAGAGTGCATTTTTCTGGCAAGGAAGTATTTTTTTATGTATATTACACTTCAGTATCTAACAAACGGCCGCAGGGGGGAATATACAACTAAACAATATATATTTAGGAAATGTCACTGTGTACATTTACTTTGTTATATTGTAAATACAGGTTGTCCAGGAATGAAAGGATAATGCTGCAACCGCAAATAGGTGACATCATGTCCTACTACGTCACAAAATTTTATTTTAGCAAAAGTCTCACCATTTTCGAGTTACTGATTTTTTCGGAAACATGTGACTTTGTTCACGTTACTCCATGCCTTTTCTACAAATTAAAACTTTTTGAACCCTATTTTTATTTAATTTACCCCAGGATGTTTGCGTAATCTAAAAAAAAAAATGTTATTTTTTCTTAAAACGTTATTTTTTCTTAAAAAGTTAAAAAAAACTAAAAATAATATTTTTTTAAAATCTTTAACATCATTGTTTTACTGCATGTTTAAAATGCACGATGGTCTCTTTAGCAGATTGAACTACCATAAAACAATCATTTTAAAATAAGTATAAAATAATTACACCATTTAAGATTTTTTATAAGACTTTCTAACGTTTTAAAGAAAAAAACATTGTTTCAGATGGCTCAAATATCTTTGAGAAAAATTTTTAAAAATCGTGGTATAAAAAGTCTTAATTTGTAGAAATTACATAAAAAAAAGTGAAAAAAGTCACATGTTTGGAAAAAAATATTTAAAGAAATCAATATAATATAATATTTTGTCATATAGTAGGAAATCATGTGACTAATCTGCGGTTCTGGATTATCCTTAGATTCCTGGATGGCCTGGAATAAAATATTTAAAAAAAAATCAGTACCTCGAAAATTGCGAGACTTTTACTAAAATAAAATTTTGAGATATAGCAGGAAATGATGTGACCTTTGTGAGGTTGCAGGATTATCCTTTCATTCCTGGAAACCCTGTTTAAATAGAGATGATAAGACCAGAAACTTTCCGTCCATCAAGCTGAGAGCCATTCATCAAATCGAAAACATCCACAAATCTTAAGTCCGTAAGGAACACCGTGAGAGCGGTAAGACAAGGAAATCTCGAAAGCAGGGTTCTTGGAGTTCACTGGTACAAGATCGCCCAAGATTGTTCAAGCCTCTGACTGAACTCATAACTCTAAGAGGTCACATCAGTAAATGATGGAACTGGCTGATGGTGATGAAAGCCCAATGGTGATCTCCAATACACCTACCTTTACATTACACTAATTTTTCATTTAAATTATTTATAGGTTTCTGGTAAATTCCTTATCACATCCCTTTTTTCAGATCTTAAATCCCTCACTTACCAAATAAAACTTACCTGTTCTCTTGTACCTGGTTTATGACTCCGTTTACACCTTGTCGACGTCGGGGTCATTAGAGATGAGAGACAGCTTGGAACGAGGAACGGAAGAAATTGGGGCATAGCCTCTAATATTTAATTAATTTCTCTACTCACCCGTCTTCCCACTTTCGAGCACCCACATACAATTGCCGTCTACAAATTTCAACATTAAATTCTTTAAAAGTTATCCATCATTTCTCTGGGTAACTTATTCCTACCCCTGACACGCTTACATTAAAAGAGGCTCTTCCTACACCCGTGTGTCTGAAATCGAGTGCCTGCTTGTGGTCATGGTCATCTTTTCCCTTCCATGTATTACCTTTACTTCTTGCGCCAATATTTTTCCATGCCTCATCACCAATATACGCTTTTTGCACTCCCTTAACCCTCTTCACTCTACTGCTGTCTTCCAATGGACCCCATTCCAGCTCTTTTCTCATATCTGTCACTGATTTCGTTCTGCCGTAATTTTCAGAAACAAACGTAGTAACCCTTTTTTGCACCCTCTCGAAGTACTGTATTAGATACTCAAAATGTGGGTCCCTTACTACACTACCATATTCAAGGAATGGTCTGAACAATGTTCTTTTACTTCTCTCGTACATCCCCTCATTACTCTGTCCAACAAGTGCAGAATTTTGAAATATTTTGCTACTATCTGTCCAATGTGTGTTAAGGTTTTTATCAAATTTAATTCCAAGATACTTCCATTTCAAATCTCCAACAAGCAATTCTTTCCCCACCTTATAATCATAATCAACCTTTAGCTTTTTATCAGTGTATCTGATAAGCTGACTCTTCTTTGCATTTATCTTCATCCCTCCCATCTCTCACATGGGATTACCTTCTCGTTACCGGCTAATAATGATGATGTAATACCTCCATCAGTTATATTCTTTCATTTTTATTAAATCGAGGAAACTTTACGTAATCAAGAACAAAGAAGAATGGCAATGTGTTTGTTCATAACAAGGAATATGTATCAGCCGTGTATTAAACAAAGTTTTCATCTTAAGAAATATAAATATGAATCAAGAGGAGAGGTAATCCAAGTTATGTCCTACGTACCATGTTTTTGACTTGGGATTATCAGGCGTTCTGTGTAGCTATCAAAGCAAATAAGCGGGTACATTCCATCTAAGAATCGTATAAGTATAATGAATATGAGATAAACAGTGACTGTTATAAATGCAATTTTTGTCATAACAGCTGCGAGAAAAATAGACGTTCTTGACAGTAGATTCTAAACCTCCGTTCACAAAAGAATGCAGTTCTTAAAAATGCAAATAGCTATGCTCTTGCTTCCTAGAGTTTTCATTTGCGCGCATTCTGCCTTTGTAGTGGAATCCGAACGGCAAAACGTTCAGACATAGCACGTATCATACAGGACCACCATTCAAAATTCCTGGCCACCACCACACGGAAATCCTGTCCAGATCACCCTGCAGCTGGCCTATACCGTTGCAGGAACCATCACGCCACCTAGAGTGATTTCTGGAAAACACAGAAGAACGAAACATGGCAGGACGTGGATATTAACTCGCGTCATATAGAATACCAACCATGGAGCCATACATTGCGACCGGGGTGCCTAGAAAAATCTTTCCACAATTTTCCTTAACTAGATGACCAGTGCGAAAATTCGCGAATAAAATACGATGAATAGTGAGGTTTGTGATTTGTAATAGGATGAAAGAAGAACCGGCTCATTTGTAGCAAATGTTTATTTACTTAGTGTAACGATATGTTAAAAAAATATTCAAACAGATACTTATCCTACCAAAAAAAAAAACATCCAGTTTGTTAATATCTGTGTGATGTGTGGTGCTGCTGTCTATCTGTAACGTGGTTTTTCCTTGTCGACGCCAGTGAAGCAGTTTATTAATATCTCTGTGATACCTGCTGCTGCTATCTTGCGGATTGACTCTGAACTGTCTCATATGCGTGACCTTCATAGTTATTACTTTCGCTATTTATGGGTAATTTTTTTCAAAATCTTTTTTAATTTATGATGTTACATAAAAAGAGGCCGTAAGCTTTAAAATGATACCTCAGGCATCGATTTCAGTTAGGTATCAAGGGAGGGAAATGACTCGTGACAAAAAAAAAAATATTGATACTATTGCCCTTTAATGGTTGAATTCTGAAAAATTCCTGTCTTAGAATATGATGTGACCAATGATACCTTATTTATTGGCTTGGGTTAGATATCAAGGAACATCTGACAAGACAATAAATTAAAATGATACCTTATTTAACGATTTCTGTTCTGTATAAATCTAAATTATGGCTTGTGATAAAAAACACCTCCTAGAAATAGTCGATATAATTAGAAATCGTTTTTAGTTTTTCTTATAAACTGTATTCTTCTTTTTTTGTTGTTGAATGAATCAATATTTAAATACTTCTTTCCATCAGATTGAAGCTAAACATTTATCTTAGACGCGGAACGTGGATGCATCCTTAAAAGCTGCCACAACTAGGGCTTTCCAGTATTTAAATTTTTTTTAACTGCTTTACGTCTCTTTTTAAATCGAGGTCTTTAGAGACGGGAAAGGATGGGGGGCAAGGATGGGGGCAAGGAATGGGAAGGAATTCGGCCATGGCCTTTTGAAGGAAGCATCCTGGCATTTGCCTGGAGTGATTTGGGGAAACCATGGAAAACCCAAATCTGGATGCCCGGACGGGGATTCGAACCGCCGTCCTCCCGAATGCGAGGCGAGAACGCTAACCGTTACACCGCCCCGCTCGGTTCCAGTATTTAAATGATCCGGTCTGGATCCAACTGCGCATGCGCTAACAGCCTACTTTGCAGATGCGAGTTACATGTGTTGACAACCCGGATCCCTTAAATGTCGAAAAACCCTATTTGCGGCAGATTTTACGCAGGAAACTGTATTTTGTCGTGTACAGGACAAATTTATCTTCAATTTACTCAATAACTAATCAAATTCGAAAAAAATAATATAATTTTTCAGAAAAATTTCAAAATTGTTCTAATTAATGGTTTATTTATTGATGGTACTGCTAGGCAAGCCGGTCGCAGTGCATGAATGTTTAACTAATATCCATTAAAATCGCTTTTAGATAAAATAACGATGAGCGTGAAAACCAAATAAACCATGCAGCCATATCTTAGACTATCGCAGACTGCGTTTCTTTGCTCTTTGAATTTAACGTTCACAGAGACATCGCAGACTACAAAGATGCATGCTTTCGTTGGAGTACAGTTGACTGAATTTTACACAGAATGGGTAGGTTGCGGGCGCATTTGTTTACATGTGCTTGCTGCAACTTTCCAACGGTCGGTTTCACAAAATCGATGCAACGGGGCGGAATGTAGCAAACTTTGATGTCAAAGAGCGGAACGTATTTAATCGCAGATATCCTGGGCATTGCATCGGAAGAATGGTTTAACTTGAAAGACTAACCCGTTCCATCGTTTCCAAGCTGATTCATTACTTCTTAATTATTTTTTATTGCGAACCATTTGATGACCAGGATTCCTTTGTGCAGTGCCAAACACTAGAAAAATATTAGTCGGTCCGTGAACTATCTCCAATATTTCAGATTGTGTCAGTGAACGTATATATATTTTTTTTTGCAATCTTAAACATTGTATACGTGTATTGACGTAATTGCATTGCTACTACTATTTGAAATCAGTCAAGTTCAATTATCTCCACTTTCTCCTCGTATATCGGTAGCCTTAATAAAGGACTAGCTGAAAATTTTTACAGTAAGGATTTGAATCTGCTGAAGTCGTCAATGAACTGTTTGATTTTAAGGCTCACTGACCAGTAACGACCGAGCGTGATTGGTGAGCGGTTAACGCTCTGGCCTCGCATTCGGGAGGACGCCGGTTCGAATCCCCGTCCGGGTATCCAGATAAGGTTTTTCCATGGTTTCCCCAAATGCCTGGATGCTTACTTCAAAAGGCCATGGCCAATTCCTCCCCGTTCCTTATCCCCAGTCCCATCCCGTCTCTAATGACCTCAACGTAGACAAAGCGTACAGCCATAAGTAAAAAAAAAAAAAAAAAATACGAGTAACTAATTCATCGTTATTTAGCATATATACACATATATGAGAATTAACTTGGAATATTTGATAAAAAAAACGATTATATCTTCACTGATTCTCACCTTTTATCATAAATATACTTCCCTTTATTTATGTCCACCATTTATACATTCAGACTGATTTATAAACTACAAGAATTCTGTTCAGAAACGAAAATAAAAAAAAAACTCAGGAGCGCTTTATAAAATCTTTTTTTCTGTTTTATGCAAGTACTTCACTTTTTTCGAAGCATCTTCCTCTAAAGGGATCTCACAATTTAAGTTTTATTTCTGACTCCATTTATGGAGTTTTCTTAAAAAAAAAAAAATCTTTTTATGTTTGCGTTCTACAAACCAAGCGGACAAATTTTATATCGGGATACATGTCATCATTAATATGCAGTACAGTGAATTTATGAATGCGTGTGAGATGGGAGCTTTGATTTTCTAGCCATATTATTATGGGAGATTGTAGTTGGGTTAAAATGCTACTGGATAAGGATTAAACCTGTAACGTCTTGTTATTTACTTTTTCATTAATAATTAATGCTGTTTTAATTATCTCCAGGTTATTGACGTCATGAATCGCGTTTTAAATCATTCCCAAATAAGTCACTTTCTGATTCATGTTTTAGGAAGCAAACCTCTATTTTATTTCTGTTTGCTCTTCGAAATTACCATAAAAACTTTTACTCATACATTATTTACAATTTCGTTTTATACGTAAACTGCTTTTAACACTTCTCAAATTCAATTTCCATATTATACATGTTAATTAAGCTCCATGTGTCGTCCCTTTCGCGCTACAAGAACACTCTCCTTCTCGCTGTCTCTTTGCTTCAAAGATATTCTGCTAAACTCGTCCAACGATATTACTTCGTCTTTTTGCTTTCTCACTGCTAATGGACTCTCTAAAATACTCGTAGTAAAAAAAACTTAATTAATTTTACATTTAAAATTGGATGAGGAGTCAGCTGTTGCCTTACACACACAGCTGACTTAAATGTCAAATTAAAGTTCAGCTCGGTGGTTTATAAATAACTGATTTAGCTTCTTTCCCGTTGGAAAATAAATTAATGATTAATTCGCCCATTAGTGTCTGGTCCTCTAAATATTAAGATCGTTGTATAATAAACTCGTCGGACTAACATGTAAATGGGTTCTATGAGACTGATAATTCGTTTTTATTCGAGTTGAATACTGTGATATAAATCTTCACTCGCAATCTTACTTGTTTCTAATGGGATGGTTTCTTTAAAAAATTATTCTGTTAACTTTTCAATATGAGGGGTGTACTTCCAGTTCAAAATTACCATTCGCGACAGGTGGTCTACGTTTCGAGAAAACCGGATAGCCAACTGTCTACACAAGGCTGCCCAGCCAATTTTGGAGATGGGACGCAATTTAGGCTCTAACAAGGGGAACTTACGGTCTCGAAAATTCAGTTTGGTAGTATACCTAAAGGGTGTCCATCCAGTAAAGTAGTAAAGCTCACTGGCCACAAGATTCCGAGAAATAGGGCTCTAAAGATTCAACATACTGGTCGATTTGTACACTATGCCACCACAGTGGAATGGCTGGGTCTGTGGGGAGTTTCCTTTCCACGCGGACCATCCGGGTTCGATGCTAACTCGGGTAACTTTTTTTAATAGTTTCAAAAATTATAACAAATTTTGAAAAAAAGTGAATGACATAAAATATGAGCAATTAAATCAAAAAATTACGATAGTTACCATTCTGGTGCTTGTATGTAATAAATATATATATATAAAGATGATACTGTAAAAAAATTTAGATAAAGATAACCCTACCGGAAATTTTATTATAGTAGTAATTAAAGTTTTATTTTACTTCCATTATAAATTCATTTAAATTATTCATCCATTTAAAAATAAAATTATCATTAATTCACATTTCAAATAACAGCAACAGTCATTTCATAAATAAAAAATATAAATGATTTAATTGATAATATTTTAGGCTATTAGCTTTTTTAAACGTTGTTATAATTTTTAATACAATAAAAAAGTTCCCAGAGATAGGACTGAACCCAGATGGTCCGCGTGCCAAGCGAGTTCGCTACAGACTCAGCTACTCCGCTATGGTAGTATGGCATACAAATCGACCAGAATGTGAGCTTCGCGTAAAATGTTAGAGCCCTTTTTCTCGTAATCTTGTGGCTAGTGCGGTTTACCACTTTACTGGGTGGGCACCCTTAGAGTATGCTACTAACCTGCGAAGTCTCATCCAGAACTGAATTTCCGAGACCGTAAGTTCCCCTTGTAACTTAGCCTGTGGGCCACAATTTCGATTCTTAGTTATCCTGCGAGCCACATAATACTTATCTATAGTTACAAGAATATAACAAAGATATAAATAATGCAGTTTAATTGCAATGTAAAAACCTTGAATGAGA
The DNA here is from genome assembly GCA_031002005.1 of Vandiemenella viatica. Lineage (NCBI taxonomy): Eukaryota > Metazoa > Arthropoda > Insecta > Orthoptera > Morabidae > Vandiemenella > Vandiemenella viatica. The sequence goes on from CM061919.1 coordinate 255,583,432, forward strand.
CCACTATAGAACTTGCACAGACTTTCCCAGACAAATATGAATCGTCTATATCTGCTATCAGTTGTTAGTGGAAAATTAAACAAGGAAACTTGGGATTAGCTGCAATTTATATGAATCTAAATTGGTGCGATTTTTAAACTATGTTGCTGAATAGGAAATGTTGGAACAGTAACTAAATCCTCAGTAATTTTATTTGCGTCTTTTCTAAATTTGAGCTGTATGAGGTAATATAAAACTTAAATTTCAGTTTAGGTGTAGTAATTTGTAAAGTTGAAGTTCCTAGAATGTCTTGATGTACGGGAACAATTTGAAATCTATTTTGGAAACCGTCTTAGAGAGTCATTCATTTTACAATTATATGTAAATAGGAAAATTTAAAACAGTTAATTGAGAGGTTACTATTTAATTATAACAAAAGAAAAAGTGAAACAAAGAGAAATTTGTGAAAAAAACACTGATGATAAAATGTTATCAAACATAATTGCCTGGAACATTAGTAAGTCTATCAAAGATAGCTGAAAATATTTCAATATTTAATAGTACTCTTCAAGTCAGAAAATATTAATAGCAAAAACTTTTTTTTCTTTAGAATAGTTCGTAACCTAGCGGGAATATCACACCAGTGCTTTAAAAATGAGGGAAAAAGTAGTTACAAATTATGAAATTGTTTATTAATGTAGCTTTTGTGAATAATACCTTACTATATTTTGTAATATAATGCTTGTCTTGCCTCTAAGTAAACCTAGGTTCGTGATATGAACTCTTTTTCCTCTTTCCAGTAAGATCGTGTTCTGCGAACGGCTTTTACTTTCTCCGACACGGCATTATTAAATATTTCTTCCGATAGTTTATTTAGTTGGGAGCGAGCTTTCTACTAGAAGTTAACAGCGGAATGTATCACGCGGGACTGCCTACCGAGTTTCCCACGAGGCGCAGTTACAGTGGACTGTAGCGCGGTGCTGCCTACCCAGCCGCCGACAGGAGCCGCTGGCTGACAGTGTGGATGACGTAAGCGGTTAATGCTGTCACAGCCGTCACTGCACGCTGTTCGATCCCAGGGATTAGCTGTTGGCGCTAACAGCAGAGGCCCTTACGCGAGACACGGCACGTGTCAGGAGGCAACTTCGTGTTGAAATTGCTACGAACTGACAAGGTCTTTCGAGTGCTATTATTTCTACAAGTGACACTAGAAATGATTTTTAGTACTTTTTTATCGTCATTATTATTATTATTTAATTTTAACATTCGGACACAGGCATGACAAACATTGATGTTGGGATGAAGTATTTATTGTTATGGTGCAGCCTAAACCTCTGAAGTGATTAAGAATGTCGTTATGGGTATGGTTGGGGTTGTTAATGATGATTGGAGAGGGAAGCACTCGAGGTAAAAGGCGAGTAGAAAAATGAAGTTAATAAAATGGAAGTAGAAAAATTGGTGCTGTCAAAAAGTTTCTAACAATTCAACGATTTAGTATAGTTAGCAATATTTTTTTTTTTTTTTTTTTTTTTTTTTTTTTTTTTTTTTTTTTTTTTTTTTGTCCAGGCCACATATCTAACTAACTAACTTATGTGGATTTAATTTAAAGTAAATACAAATATCTTCGTGAACTTTATTTTGGTAGCAATAAAAATCAGACATTACTCCGAGAAATATATTGTTTAATTATTTTATATGAGCTATCCATAAATTGGAGGAGCAGTTTTCTTTGGTACTATTTAGCAGTCATATTCGTGCGTAATAGCTGCTTGCTATTGGTACGAATAATCTTTGAATATAATTTCAAAAATCTATAACAGTTTAGCATATTATAATACAAACGATCGAAGTTTTTCACTCCAGCAGAAGATGGTGACAGAGTTTCGATCGCCGAAATATCGTGTGGAAACACCCTGCTCACTCAGCTAATCACCCGGGAATACATATTATCATGATAAAAAAAAAAACACTTTTATCACTTTATTACATACTTACTGAAATATTACGTGATATGATTAAGCTTTCTCTGATTACAGTCTCATTCAATTTAGCAAGGATGTTTCTCGCAGTTGTTACTTTGTAAAGTGAGAGTGACAGATATCATGACCAGACTGGCCTTTTATTAGTATCGACTAGTTTCAAAAGCCCATGAAAAATGACGGAGTGTTCCGTTTCAAGTCGTTACTTCCTAGTTGCTTTTCTAAACAGAATTTTATTTCTGGATGGTCAAACAAATAAAAAATATATCGATAAATATAGTATCGATATTTACAAACAACACTGATATGTATCGAGAGAGAAATATCGATACTTTTGTCTAAAACTAGTAATTTTCTAAAAACAATCCCAAAATATTTAATAAAATTCGGAAAATTAAAGACATTTGTGAGAAATTATAGAAACTTTTATTAATTTATATATTTTTACAATCAATCATAAAGGAACTCTCCATTTTATGTGTTCCCCCGTCAATCTACTTCCGTTGTCTGGAGCCTGCAAGTTAACTGCAGAAGACACTCTTTCCGACGACACAGAAGAGGTTTGGCATATCAGATACTTGTCAATGTATTACATTCCATTCATCAATGAAAAAAACAATTAAAAACAGAAGCTGTAAATTTACGTCAACCCTTAACTTTGCAACATGGATGCTTAATCAATATTCTTCAAATTGATTAAAAATAATCTAAGCGTTAACATTAAAATATGTTGACAAAAAAAAAAGACGACATTAACGTAAACCTATTAAAATTTAACAACATTTTTAACCTATTAACTGCTGATGAAAAATTGTTTAAATACGATGAATTCACGTTTTTATTACGCGTTGAGATCATTTAAGTACGTATTTTTATCCAATATGTAGGCAACACATGAAATTGGATACTGATTTTTGTTCGCAAAAAAATATTGAATTTGTGTTTAAAATTGATACTCAAAATCCAATATCGATCTTTGATATACAGAGAATAAAAAATTCGACGATAAATAACTATTATTTTATGAAAACATATTGATATTTTGATACATTGATATATTTCTCCAAAGCCTATTTTTATTTTTTATTTTTTTAAATTCTTAACACAATTGCTCGTTCCTTACGCTGTAACAAGAAGTTTCAGTTGTCATTCATGTCCAGACTGAATTTTAACCTTACCAAAAACTGCCGTAATATTGCCATTAGAAAAGCAAAGCATACGTACTTTTGGCCACGTAATATTAATTTGAATCGTGATCCTTGTCAATGTTAAACTACTTCCATTCAAATCAAGAATTGATTTATATAAAAACTCGAATAATCCATTCTTTAAGTTTTATCAATGAATTCTTATTTTTCTGCTTGAGAATAAAAGCGTTCTTCGCACATGCTCGTGATATAAGGGTGATATTTTGTTTCTTAACTTCCTATCACAACAATCAGAGAATAAATCACGGATATAAAGAACAGAAGAAACTAACGATTAACTTGTTGATTTAAACGAAATACACACTTTTCTTTCCGTGTTCTGTTAATTCAATTCTTTCCAGTTTCTTTAACTAAATAGAATTTCCTTTAAATAAAGCCATAGTCTCCGTTTTTGCAGAAAAGTCTCTGGCTTTTGTTGGTCTGGAAACGAAATCCGTAAACGTGACGTCAGCATTCCCGATACAATGGCCAAGCTTATCATTTTATTAGCATTGACAGTATTAGTCGTTGCGTATGTGTCAGACACAGCTGATATTGATAGGGGTCAAATAATAGCGTCAAACAAGTACGCATGTGTTATTCTTTAAAGGGATGTAATTATTTGCTGTTACATACAGGCAGCATCTAACAAGGGTCACGACTTTGCCACGACAAGAAAACTCCACACAACGATTTATTTCTTTTTATAAAGTTTTCCAAAATCACAACATTCTGGAATCGAAGTGCGTTCAGGAAGATGTGGTGACAACGTTAGCGGTGGCTGTACCTAACTACAGTATAGGTTACTTCAGAAAGCGGGCTTCTGATATTAGACGAAGAACAGTCAGCAAAATGTGAACATGGCACATGAGTTGGTAATTGCAAGATAAAGAGGTGCCAGTTATTCCAAGAACAACGTCACATATTCTGACGGAGCACTTGCACATGGGAAAATATTTCACCCCTCGAGTGCTTGAACGTCTGACAGGAGATCAAATCTCAATATGTAGGCACGTATTTGCGGAAAAAATTTACCATCTTTTTTAAAAATTTTTTGGTCAATCCAGTAAATATTTTTAAACTATTTGTGACTACAGATCAATCAATTTTTCTAAGAAACATTGCAACAGTCAGAATTGTTGAAACACAACGAAGGCCACAGCTGTTCTTTCCGCAGAAAATGTGACTGATCTTGTTTTGGGATCTGAAAATATACTGTTTCAGATTTCTTGAAAAAGGAAATAACTGAGAAAAGTTATAAAGAACAATAAAACAAGGAAGTTGTCAGAGTCGCTTTCTCATGAAGATATTGATTCTAATTTCCAATTTTGTTTGCCATTTGTGAGTGAGGATTTCAGTTGATACAAAATTCTCGCTATTAATCAACCTGGAACTTCAAATTCGAGCTGCGACTGTGGTTTGGAAAGAAAAACTTTTTTTATTGCTTATGGTTTTTTGCCTGGTTGACTTTGAGGAGCTGGGCTATTCCCTTTTGAAGGCAGCATCCTGGCATTCGCCTGGAGTGATTTTGGAAAATTATGGAAAACCAAAATCTGAATTCAAACCCGTGTCCTTCTGAATGCGAGGCCACATCTTTACCGCTCACCCACAACGCTCGGTAGGAAAGAAACTGCTATTATAGAAATGGGGAGAGGCATTTTATTTTATTTTTAAATCTTAAAAATTTGCTGTCTGGGACAGATGATGACACCACATGTGATGTTACCTGTTTTATTGGCCCCCTTAAGAATTTTTTTTTAATACAGATAGCACAAAATTATTGCAATTTCCTGGGGTGAAGTGCATGGAACTTAAAGTCTACAGTATTAAAACAATAGCCCATGACTTGTTTTCAAACTCAGGTGCGTCAACGTTAGGCCACTTGTACACTGATTGGTGTTTTTTCTACCATCTAAATTAGAGTTACCAGCATTCTAATTAGACATGATCGTTAGAGTGTTTGATTACTGTGGGAGGGGAGAGGTTTATGAACGGCCTAGTTTCAGATTACGAGTCTCATGTACCCGCCATCTTCAATGCTTATCAGGCTGTTTTTCCACAGTATTAAATGCGTATACAGATATGTTGCCAATTTTCACTTCAAAAGTAACACAAAAAAATATTACTTAAAGTATTCATGTACGGTGACTCTTGTTAACAAGTAATTGAAGATACGTCCAAGACGCCAGCTAGAATATATTGATAGTAATTATTTTCAGTGTAAAATTACCGTGAAAAAAATTACCAGTGATACTGTGTTGAAGGGCCTGGGACAGGCAAAGAGTAGTTTTAGTCCATGTCAAAGAATAAAGGAGAGTCGAGAAGAGGTAAGAAGAGAAGCAAAACTATATTGTTTCAAATTAATGTCCATAACTCAACGAAATGTTTTCACACGGTATTTTGGCGATATTTTGTGAATTTAACGTTGTTGTTGAATGGATGAATTTTTATTTGCTGGAAAGATAGCTTGGAGATATACTGTGAATAAGAACGACACAGTAAGTAAAGACTGTAAACGTCTGCGGCCACGAGAAAGTGTAATGTATTATGCAAAGTTGTGTTGAGAAATACAACTGATTAAATGTACTACTGAGAAGTGAATATTAGATTGTGGACATAAAAGCGAATAGTATTGATTAAAAATGTCGAACAATCAATTAACGTTCACTATAAAGATGGTTAAGCATATTTCTTCCAAGTGATTGGGGTGTATTTCGTAATATATAAGGAAGCCCCTATATTCAAAGTCTTCTAAGATACAACAGAGGGTGCAGCATGTACTTCTTCAGGCAGAAGAAGACAAAGAAGTCGTCAAAAGATAAACGATGAATATAATACAGTTGTAACAAGAAGTAATTTTAAATGTCTAGTCTATGCACAGCTAAGTAAAGTAAGTTAAGGTCAACGATTGTAACCTTCCTATAGTAGGGTATTCGTTCCTTAGGCTGTCGGTATTGAATTTGGCCCGACATTAGTAGGATATAGAAAGAAGCAATAAAAGATAAGTTTCCCAGCTTGGCTAACTTCTGGCCCCAAGAAACAATTATACGGAAAATTTTATTTTTTATCGTTTCAGATAACACAATTCTTGGCGTTGAGTAGACAACTATTTTATTAGGTTTATTCCAGAACAGCAAATAATTTTGCAGATAGATCCTTTAACACTAGTCTGGTATATTAAATGAGCCCCGTTAATGAATTACTGTTTTCATTTTAGCTCTAACAGAACCTACGCATCACAATACAAACGTATCCAAAGAACGAGACTTCTGCAAAAAATTTCCAGTCTGTTGGAAACCATTTGAAGGTTAAGTTAGGGCGCTTTTTTCTTTTCCTGCCTGCTTCTTTGTTCGCCCTCTCGCGTTCATAGAGCCGGAAAGATTGTTAAATGTAAATGAACAGTAAAGGCAGAGGTTGGACCTTCAACTTTTCTTCTCCACTGAGCGATTCACTGTGGTAGTTTGGGCTGCAGAAGCTTTCATAATCAAGAAAAACAAAACTCGGGCGCAAATTACAGGGGCAACATTGTTTAAATTTGCTAATTTGTTAGAAAATTAAATATATTACACAAGAAGGGATATTTCTGAGCTTATCTATCCCTTGAGCAGAAAATTTAATGAACTTGTGCTAAAACCTGACCTAGATATGAAGAAGTGAAAATATTGACTCGAGTCTAATAACTGTTAATGAAACAAGACTTGAGCAAGCGTTACTCCAAAATTCATATCAATCTCTGTTGGTTGCAAGAAAGAAAATGGATGCTGATATATCTAAACTATTAAAAGAAATTGCATTTGATCTTAAATCTGGTGGTTTAAGCAACAGAAAATTAAAACGGGAATAAAGAGCAATGTGGCAGTATGGAAATTGTATTTGGTTACAAAAATTATCATAATTGCAGTAAATGTTAACAATACAACTTTTAACGTCTTTTTTATTTTCTTCCAGTCTTTCAACTGGGTTGATACAATCCTCCAACCCTTCCCATTTTGTGCTAACCTCTTCATCTTTACATACCCTTTACAATCAATGTCCTCAATTATCTGCTTCATATATTCTAATCTCTGTCTTCCTCCAAAGTTCTTACATTCGACTGTTCCCTCCACTTAAAAATTAACCAATCCAGCATGTCGCTTCTTTCTGTAAGCTTCTTCCACAAACTTCCTTCCTCATCCATCATTTCCAAAATTCGTTCATTTCGTACTTTGTCTGTCCACTTAACCTTCTTCTGTAGGAGCACATTTCAAATACTTCAATTTTCCTTCTTTCTGGTATTCCCAAAGTCCATGATTCACGACCATAAAGTGCTGTGCTCTACACAAGGAGTTTTAAAAAGATCTTTCTAAGTCCTAGCTCGATATTTGAAACTAAATGATTTTTCTTTTTCATTAAGGCTCTTTTTGCTAGTGCTATTCTGCTTTAAACATCATTCCTGCTCGGCCATCGGTTGGAATTTTGCTTCCCAATTTAGAATTCACTTACTTCTCCTACTGCATCCAAACCTATTTTTATTTTTGACCTACTGTGATTGGTATCATTTCTGCTACATTTAATTAGTCTTGTCTTGCTTCGATTTATAATCAGTCCAAAATCTTCCTTCAGTAATTTGTTCATGCCATTAGGTAACTTCTGAATATCTTCAGCCTATTCTGCTAGCAAGCAATGTGATCAGAAAATCGTAGCATACTAATTTTTTCTCCTTGAACACATACGTCACACAGAAATTTTTCTTTTATTTCTTTCTTGCTTCGTCCGTATACAAATTGAATATTAATGGGAATAGACTACAACCTTGTCTCACACCTGATGTATGTTTCTCATGATTCTCTACTTTTGTCATAGCCACTTGATTTTATATAGATTGTATTCTTCTATTACGATATTCTACACGTCTTTAAAATTCTGAATATCTTACCCCACTTAACATTATGAAAAGCATTTTCTAAATCAACAAATGCCATAAAAGTTTCTTTGTATTTCTTGACCCGTCCCTCAAGTCTTAATCTTAAAGCTATAATTGGTTCCCTTCTATCGCGGTTTTTCCTAAACGCAAACTGATCTTCACCTAGTGTCTCCTCTACTACCCTTTCTGTATATTATTCTGGTCAGTAATTTTGAAGCCTTTGATGTTAGACTAATGGTGCGATAATTCCCACATTTGGCGACTTATGCTTTCTTCTGAATTGTGAAGATGACATTTCTATTAAAATCAGTTGGAATTTTTGCTGCCTCATATATTTTGAAATCGGTTTGAATAACCTGTTGATTCCTTCTTCTTCTAGGGTTTGGATTTAGAAAATGCTCTGGGCTGTTTTAGAAGCTTAAATTTCATAACATAATCTGCTGTTAAGCTGCTTTTTCTTGGTATATAGTTGTGGAACATTTTTGGCCGAAGCCTTCGGATGTCTTGTACGTCGCATTTCGGTTTAACATGATACTGAATACTCTACTGTCAACTGAAACAAACAAGCTATTCATATCCCAGAGATATTACATTTTAGGCCCATGCCATGGATGTTATTCCTGTTTGTTTCCATTTCCAGCGCGATATTTTGTAAATAAACAGGAATAACATCTATGGTCTGGACCTCAACTGTAATGTCTCCGTGACTAGCCAGTATGTTTTCATTAGCAACATACTAATCAGTCTCGAATGGAACCGAAATTTGGTCCAAAAGTTGCCCGGGGGTTTCGGGTCGAAACGTTGCAGCAACTGAACATCAGCATAGCGCACAGCATTCGACTACAGGAACAAGGTGTTAGATATTAAGTATTGATATATTGTTAAATAGACTAATATTAAACTCAGGTATTAGTGTTGTGACGTACCGTTTAAATATTCCGAATGTTAGTTACTGTATTTTGGTATTGCATGATCTTGGGCATAACAACAATTATTTTTTAAATGTCTAAGTACTCCATACGATATTTTATCACCACACACGTTGTAGAACCATTCTGAATGACTGTAATTTAGATTGGCTATTATTTGATGTACTGCAAATTTGTCCAATCGGCACGTGTTTTTCACAACCCTGCTAGAGCCTCAGTTAATAATTTTCCCAATACAGTAACACTTAAAAATCTTCGTTCTCGTCATCAGTTTAAATTCAGTTGTCAATAAAAAAAACTTAAAATATTGAAAAACATACAATCAGAAACTATTTAATTTCGTGGACCATACTGTAGTAATTAATCACCCAACAAATCAAAATTTGTATAATATCAACTATCAGATAAATAATTTGATTTTATGTCATTAAAATAAATACACTTATTAAATAAACGGAACAAATACATGGCGTTTAATCCGGCAGAAATTTAAATAAAGTGAAAATGTTTAATCCTGCCAGTGCAGAAGACAGATCTTTTTTTTGTACTTAGGGCTTTACGCCTCATTGACGGCTAAGGCCATTAGAGGCGGAGACGGGATGGGACTGGGGACAAGGAACGGGAAGGAAGCATCCCGGCACTCGCCTGCAGTGATTTGGAGAAACAGTGAAAAACCCAAATCTGGATGCCCGGACGGGGATTCGAAAGCGCATCTTCCCGGATGCGAGGTCAAAACGTTAACCGTTCACCCACCAGGCTCGGTACAGCAGAGGACCGAGCCTGGACGTAAGCTAGAGTACAATCGGAACAGCCGTAAATTGCATCGCAGTCTTAAAATCATTAAATCGAAAAATGAAGTAACTGAAAAATTAAAGAGTATATGTCTCCTTCTTATAATTTTCTACGTCCTGTTGTATCATTGTATAAGATAAGTTGACTTTCGGAAAATTCAGTCTTACAGACCGGCCACATCTGCATGTTAATTAAAAAGAAAAAAATCGCCAGATTGCACCACAATTCAACATTTACATGGCGATGTTCCGGAATATCATAAAAAAGTGGTACAACCTTTCTCCTGAACATATGAATAATATTTTGGTTAATAACAATCACTTATTAGATTGATATCAGTTATTTCATCAAGGTGAAAGCAATGTTATTCATTAACGGTTACAAATCCTTACAAAGACATCGCATATATTTGAAACCACCATAGAAATCATGATGCACTATATATGGATTAAGGGTATACTTTACGTATGTCAGTAACTGTAAATTATTTATTTATATCATGGTTTTCATTACACTGTGGACTGATCTCATATTTTGTGATACTTTCGTTACATATGATTGTCAAACACATACACGTTGCACTTCGTGTCTACGGCGATTCTGCTGATAAAACATACGCCAAATGATAGTAGTAATCATTGATATTCTGTAGTTTCGAGAATGCCCCTGCCGTACAGTCGTATCCCGTTTTCCGTGATGTACCATCCTTGTTGCGCGGCACGGGAGAGGATGAAACTACGCGATATTCCTGCACTGCCGAGACTTCGTTTGTCCGCCGAGCCTTCGTTTGACCACCGAGCCTGGGAAGTTTCCAGCGGTCACAGCTCGCCCGGGTAGTGAGGATCGGTCACTGGAATATCCGAGCGAGCTCGGGCGTGTGTAGACGGCAGTTTGCACGATAATAGTTCACACATAAACACAATCTAGAAACGTTATATCAGATTCAAGCTATTATATAGTCATACTTCTTTCCATAGATATATTGAGTAACAAAACTGACACAAATTCTTGCTAGTATTATTTCCAGCGAGTTCGCTCAGCTGTGATTAAAGTAACCCAATACGCAAATATCTAAAGTTCTGGGTGCTGGCAACGATGCTAACAGGCTTTTCCTCAGAGCTAAACAATGCAGCTAACAATAAAAATAAAAACGTAATCAAAATCATTTAATAAGACATAAATACACTCTCAAATGAAATTGTTGAATATTTATTATTCTTTATAATAACACTGAATAAACTGTCATATTATTAAAAAACACGCACTGAACACGATAGCTGGCTTAAAATGACCAATTACGGCTTTTTAATTCCTGATTCAGATTTCGTAATACTCATTAATACACATTAACAAATACAATTTAGTTTAGTTCATGACATTTATACACAACATACAATACATATCATGACATATTATAGAAATAAGCTTACATATTCCCAACAAATTAGTTCTTTCTCTATTACACACAAACCCAGTTACTTAAAACTAATAGGAGCTGAATCACAGGGATTCGAAAACGTGACAAAATTTTGTTGATAATGGTCTCGGATAGTACATTAGAAAGGAAAATTCAACAACCAACGAAACGCCAATCAAAGGTAATGAAAGGCTAAACTTGATCATCGTGCCCGCGCCTGGTCTTCGTTGCCAAACTAAAAATTTAATTTAATTGCAATGGAGCGCACGCTCCGGTGGCAATTTCCCTACACACCCATCTCTCCCCTTTCCTGCACCCACCTACATTTACCCTCTACAAATTTTAACTTTAAATTCTTTCAACGGTTTCGGTAAATTATTCATCAGTTGTGTTGGTAACTTAATCCAATCCCTGACACCCTTACCTACGAAAGAAATCTTCCCACACCCCTGTGCCTGAAATCGAGTGCCAGCTTGTGATAATGGTACTGACTGTGTTGCCATAGGTGTTTCTGCAAAATCAAAATTATTAACATTATTGTATTTTATTAAGCAACTGCTAAGAAATAAATTCCCAGAACACTAAAATAAAAGAATCTATTGTGTTTAAATGAACATATTTATTAGTTACTTTTTGATTATTTACGTTCACTCGATGTATGTGTTTACTCTCTGTCCAGTGATATCCCTGCTACAGAAAAATCAGACAAATGTATCACTTTACGATATTTTTTAACCTTATGAGCGCTTTTTAATAATAATATATTTCACCAAGTAGCTGCGAGTAAGTGAACTGCGAGAACATTGCGTTCATTCCGTGATTTTTGACGGTTGCAGATATTTTCTGTCTGAAATTCTAGAACTCTGGGTTCAACTCGTCACTTTTGACTGGCGTACAACCTAGTTAAAAATAACACATGTTTTTGAGTATGTCAGCCAGTACAGGGGAAAGAGTTTGCAGCATGTAAGGAGTATGGAGAGAAATAGAAGACGACTGCAAATTGTCCAGTGCACCTACATATGTGAACGAATACCTCGGGCAATCAGTAAGATGGTAGAGACTTCTAGTATTATTATTTATATGTGGTACTTGGTTCTAGGCCAGCAAAACTCATATTATGTGCATCTTGAAAAACTGCAACTCCTGCTGTTTACGAGCCCGAGTCCTATAACAGGGGGACAGACAGTGGAGCGATGACTGTAGTGCACCAGATCCCCTGATGGGAAAACATGTAAACTTGGGATACATGAGTCGGGATCACCTTAACACCCATCTCGTATGTTGCAGCTGAATTGGCGAAATGATTTTTTGTTTCTGTCGTCAGTCTTTCGACTGGTTTGATGCAATCCTCCATCCCTTCCTATCTTGTGCTAACCTCTTCATCTCTACATATCCCTTACAACCCACATCCTCAATTATCTGCATCATATATTCTAATCTATATCTTCCTCTACAGTTCTTACCTTCGACTGTTCCCTCCACCAGCAAATTAACCAATCCAGCATGTCTCAAAATATGACCTACCAGCCTGTCTCTTCAGTCTGTAAGCTTCTTTTACAGACTTCTTTCCTCACCCATCATTTCCAAAACTCGTTCATTTCTTACTTTGTCTGTCCGCTTAATTTTCAGCATTCTTCTGTAGCACCACATTTCAAATGCTTCAATTTTCTTTCTTTCCGGTATTACTAAAGTCCATGTTTCGCTATCGTAAAGTGCTGTGCTCAACGCAAAGAGTTTTATAAAGTTCTTTCTAATTCCTAGATCAATATTTGAAACTAAAACATTTCTCTTTTTCATGAAGGATCTTTTTGTTAGCGCTATTCTGCTATTAACATCATTCCTGCTTCGGCCATCGGTTGTAATTTTGCTTCCCAAGAAACAGAATTCACTTAGATAACTATGTACGTTTTCGCGGTGGCAATGCTTTATAAAAACTTTTCGGGTTTCAAGCCGCGTAAAATTTCAGCCGTCTGGCAACGTTTTTTATAGAGAATTCACTTACTTCTCCTATTCCATCCGATCCTATTATTATATTTAATTTACTAGTATTGGTATCATTTCTGCTACATTTGATCACTTTAGTCTTGCTTTGATTTATATTCAGTCCTAAATCTTCATTCAGTATTTTGTTCATGCCATTCAGTAACTTCTCAACATCATCAGCCCTTTCTGCTATCAAGACAATTTCGTCAGCAAATCGCAGCATACTGATTTTTTCTCTCTGAACACTGAACAGGCATCTCGTATGTTGCAACTGAGAAGATAATCAATTGGCAAAATGATAAGTGGCTAATACTTTTTTAGGTAAGGTAGTGGACACCGCCCGAAGAATCGCTAACGTTATCATGCGCGATGGTAATGCAGTCGTTCAGTTCCTGCCACTTCTCGTAGGATTTACAGAGGTAGAGCTCCACACTCCGATTACAACCCTAGGCACTAGAATGGATGTGACTGGGTCAGCGCCACGCCCCAGCCGTTCCTTATCTTCCAGCTCAGTTTCCTCCACGGTACTCGTTGAACAGCAGGCTGTGTGCTCCTGGGTAGCCGTTCCGAACGTTCAGCTTCGAGGATAAATCTTCGAATTTCGTCGGGGATCGAACCCCGGACGTCAGGACGGCAGTCAGGTGCTCTACGCGTCCGTATGACAAACTGACTTCAACAGCAACCACTCCACATTCGCTGAACATCTAATAGAAAATGATCACTTGCCAACAGGTATTAACACAGACATGAAAATCCTCCCAATCAACAATCACAGACACAATACCATGAGTCTACAAGAAAACTATCATCATATATATTATTTCTATAAGGTATTTTTTTGTCACAAGCCTGTATCTTCTTTCATACTTAACCGAAATCAATGAATGAGGTGTCATTTTAAAGCTTATGGTCTCCACTTTGGTCACATCATATTTTAAGAAATGAAGTTTTCGGAATTCGACCCTTAAAGGGCAAAAATTTCAATCTTTCTAAAATGCTGTTTTCTGTGTTACGAGTCATTTATCTCCCTGGATACGTATATGAAATCGTTTAATGTAGTATCATTTTAAAGATTAAGTTCTCCGCTTTAGTGACGTCATATATTAAGACAGATATTTTTCGGAATTCGACCCTTAAAGGGTAAAAGTATCAATATTTTTGCAATGCGTAATTGTGTCACGAGCGATTTATCTCTCTTAATATCTAACCGATATAGATAAATGAGGTATCATATTAAAGATCGAGGTCTCCGCCGTGGTAACATTATATTTCAAGAAAATAATTTTTCGTTTTTCGACCCTTAAAGGGCAAAAATGTTGATTTTTCTATAATGCGTTTTTTGTATTTCGACCCATTTATCTCCCTGGATATCTAACCAAAATCGATAAATGAAGTAGGATTATGAGGAGTAACGTCTCAGCTTTGTGACATGATATATTAAGAAAGAATGTTTTTGGAATTCAACCCTTAAAGGGAAAAAGTTTAAATTTTTCAATAACGCATTTTTGTGTCACGAGTGATTTATCTCCCTTAATATCTAACCGATATAGATAAATAAGGTATCATATCAAAGAATAAGGTTTCCGCCGTGGTGACATTATATTTTAAGAAAGGAATTGTTCGTAATTGGACCCTTAAAGGGCAAAAATGTCAACTTTTCTAAAATTCGTTTTTTATGTCTTGAAAAATTTGTCTCCCTGGATATCTAACCAAAATCGATAAATGAAGTAGGATTATGAGGAGTAATGTCTCAGCTTTGTGACATCATATTTTAAGAAAGAATGTTTTTGGAATTCAACCATTAAAGGGAAAAAGTATAAATTTTTCTATAATGCATTTTTGTGTCACGAGCCATTTATCTCCCTTGATTTCTAACCGATATAGATAAATGAGATATCATATTAAAGACTAAGGTCTCCGCCGTGGTAACATTATATTCTAAGAAAGGAATTTTTCGTTTTTCGACCCTTAAAGGGCAAAAATGGCGATTTTTCTAAAATGTGTTTTTTGTATCTCGAGCCATTTATCGCCCTGGATATCAAACCAAAATCGATAAATGAAGTAGGATTATGAGTAGTAATGTCTCAGCTTTGTGACATAATATTTTAAGAAAGAATGTTTTTGGAATTCAACCCTTACAGGGAAAAAGTTTACATTTCTCAATAACGTATTTTTGTGTCACGAGCGATTTATCTCCCTTAATATCTAACCGATATAAATAAATGAGGTATCATATTAACGAATAAGGTTTCCGCCGTGGTAACATTATATTTTAAGAAAGGAATTGCTCGTAATTGGACCCTTAAAGGGCAAAAATGTCAATTTATCTAAAATTCGTTTTTTATGTCTTGAGCTATTTATCTCCATGGATATCTAACCAAAATCCATAAATCAAGTAGGGTTCTGAGGACTAATGTCTCAGCTTTGTGACATCATATTTTAAGAAAGAATATTTTTGGAATTCAACCATTAAAGGGAAAAGTATAAATTTTTCTATAATGTATTTTTGTGTCACGAGCAATTTATCTCCCTTGATATACAACCGATATAGATAAATGAGGTATCATAGTAAAGATTAAGGTCTCCGCCATAGTCACATTATATTTTAAGAAAAATAATTTTTCGTTATTCGACCCTTAAAGGGCATAAATATCAGTATTTCTAAAATGCGTTTTTTGTGTCTCAAGTCATTTACCTCCGTTGACAATTAAACAAAATTGATAAACGAAGTATCATTTAAAAGATTAAGGTCTTCGTAATGTCTTCGGTTCCGTTACCACATTTTAAGAAAGAAATTTTTAAAAATTCTAACCTTAGAGGGCAAAAGTATCAATATTTTTACAACGCATTTTTCTGTCATGAGCTATTTATTTCCCTTGATACCTAATTGAAATCAATAAATGATGTATCGATTTAAATGTTAAATTATCCACTATCGTCACATCATATTTTAAGAAAAAACTTTCTCCAAATTACACCCTTAAGGGGCAAAAATAACATAATTTCTCAAAACTTTTTTTTTTTTTTTTTTTTTTTTTTTTTTTTTTTTTACCTTGCTTGATAACTAACCGAAATCGATAAATGAGGTATCATTTTAAAGACCAAGGTGGCTGCTTGGGTCACACTATATTTTATAAAAGAAATTTTTTGTAATTTGACCCTTAAAGGGCAAAAGTATCAATATTAGTTATAGAACGTGTTGATTTTTAAAATTTTTGTTTTTATTATATGCCATTTATCTTCTTCGATACCTAGCTGAAATCGATAAATGACATATCGTTTTAAAAATTAAGGTCTCCAGCTAGGTAAAATCATAAATTAAGAAAAAAAAATGTTCATAATTTGGTGCTAAAAGTGATAGCGCGTATGAGACTGTTCAGAGCCAAGCAATAAACTTTTTTTTATTCAATAAGTAGTTTTTCGTATATATTTTTTTCTTTTACGGAAACACTATCGTTTTGCTATACAATTCCTATGTAATCATTTTATACGCTCAGCAACAAATATCACAGGGATGTTGATATGTTGTGTGCAGTTTGTTAAGGTTGGTTTTATTCTACCAAGGTCAGTGACAGTTTGTAATAAATAAAGTGTGTTTTAAATTTTCCTAACTGTTTCATAATATGTTGCGAGTATTTTGCTGTGTACCTATTACACTAAAAAAAAAATATTTGCTACAAAACTACGGTTCTACTATTCATTATATTACAAGCATTCAACCTTACTATTCGTCGTATTTTATTCGCGAAATTTTCGAACGGGTCGTCTAGTATTTAATAAGCAACGAAAATGGCAAGCAGATATTGAATGACCACATAAACCTAGCAAACCAAACGCTGTTCGAACTAGTAACCATACAGAAAGTTGCACTCAAACACTTACAGAAAAATGGAAACAACATAGCAAAACATCACGATCCCAAACAATTTCAAAACTGGCTTCGGGAGGACGGCGGTTCGAATCCCCGTCCGGGCATCCAGATTTGGGTTTTCCATGGTTTCCCAAATCACTCCAGGCAAATGCCGGGATGCTTCATTCAAAAGGCCATGGTCGAATTCCTTCGCATTCCTTGCCCCCCATTCTTTCCGTCTCTAAAGACCTCGCTGTTAGAGAGACGTTACGCAGATATATATATATATATAAATAAAAAATAGTAAAAAGACTGCCGCTCTCAGCGCACCACCACCTTGGACATTAAGAAAACAAAACGGCCTCCGTAAACAAGTGAGTTGTAACACACGCAATGTTTACATCCAGTACGCTGCAGCCAAGAGATATGGCTCTAGCGGAGGCATGCTTTACGAACCTTGAAACCACTAATGTAAATAGTAAGTTGTAAATAATCATAAAAAGTTTCAATTTAGAATTAGGTTAATCGTCATAGAATAGTTTGTAATACTCAATGTAAAATTTTAAAATAGATTCGCCGCTGATGATGCTTCGATGAGAGGAGAAACGCGCACGGCATTAAAGCTATAAAAGTCACATTTGCGTTATTTTATCAATTAATTTACTGAGCAACTGCGAAACAATGGCCTCAGGAATGCTCAAAACGTATAAAGTGTTATATTTTTCTCGTTAACACTTAGGGTGAGGTAAATTTTTTGAAAATTTAAACTGGGTTTTATTAGATTGTTCGTGGTTTAATTAATATGATAAATAACTAGGCAACCATACAGTTAAATTTAGTTTTATTTTATTTTCGTAAACACGACATCAACGATACTGTTTACAAGCATTCATACAATCCAGCGATTGTATACAGCACTTCTACCACAGACAATACACTCTTGGCCGTCGTAAATTGAGTCGATGGAAATTGTTTCTCTGTCTCGGATGTTTGCTTTATATAAGCTACATCGAAATTTCTAGAACACTTCAAAAGATTCCGACATATATTTCTCGAACATTACCAATCCTTAAACAATTGAAACATATTAAAAACAATCAGAATTAATACATAATCATTTATAATCAATACAAAATGGTCAGAAATTGAAATTAAAAATACTTAAAAACAAAATTATTCACAAAAATCATTTTAATCTGTAGCAAATTGTAACTTGCATCAATACTTGGAATTACGAACATTTAAGCAATTATTGTACGATTCTGTTCTTAAACATATTAAATGGTCTTTAAATAATTTCTTTTTATAAAACAAAGTCTATCTACATTAATTTACAGTTAATTGAAAAACAAACATACAAGATCATATTCAACCAAACTCAAGCGTACTACAAATGCCTCATAAAATACAATTCCATTTAATATTAGGTTTGAGGGCTGTTACAGTTTGTTTCCCAGTGAATATGTTTCGTGTGGCTTACTGTGATGTGTGTGGTCTGTTGTTTATGCTGTGAATGAGTACAAGATGGAAGAAGTGAGAGGGTGGAACCCAGTATCGGTACATTCAGGCCCACTCTTCCGAAAGACACCGAGGAGTTGTCAGCCTTAACATCCCCATCCGACGAATCAATCATCCTAAGACTTTGGTGCTCAATCTGGTGATTAGGAATCGTGCACCACCACCTCTGCTACCATGCCACCACCAGGACTGGAACCAGCTAACCAGGTAAGCCATCACTGTGCCGCAACCGACTGAGTCAATAGAACGGGTAGACAAAGTTAACAAGAGGTAAGTGTTTTTGGTATTCTTCTTTTAAATCTAGGATATGGTCGACATTGGAGACAAATGCCAAGCTCCTATATACAACCATTTTTTTTTAGATAATCTCCGCAACAACAATTGCATGAAATGTATAACTTTATTTTCAAGTGAAGAAAAAAGAAAAAATATTTTGTTATAAACATTCCTGCCTCTCAGGTAAGAATAAAACATCTTTATTCCTAATTCCTTTGTTTCTATGGAATCTACCAAGAATGTGTCAAACTTTTAAGGGGGTGGGTACAGTTATCAGGTTTAAAAAAAAAAAAAAAAAAAAAAAAAAAAAAAAAACGCACAGCTTTTATCCGATTTCGAAGGGACACGTACGATTTAAGTGAAAAAATAATGTTAAATTACATCCACTTTTCTCCTTTCACCCGGTTTATGACGAAATTACAAATGCAAGTTTTCTGCTTTTTGTGTCGGATTTTTTTTTTTTTTTTTTTTTTTTTTTTTTTTTTTTTTTGCGTATATCTCTAAAACAGTGGTGAAATCGGCCAAAGTGAAAAGTAATGGAGAATGTTTACGACAATTCAATCAAACGGGACAAAACATCAGAACTTTCATATCCAGTGCCCGACCAACGTGGGGTAATCTGCTAGTATTATTATTTCTGGCTTCTGGCCTTAAGATTAACACTTGAAGGGTGGATCAAAAAAAAAAAAAAAAAAAAAAAAAACTTTTATGGCGTTTGTTGATTTCGAAAAAGATTTTGACAATGTTACGTGGGACAAGGTGTTCACAATTTTAAAGAAGTCGGGTTTAAAATATCGAGACAGAAGAATACTTTATAATCGCTATAAGAATCAAGTGGCTGTAATAAAAATAGAGAATCATGAGAGATATGCTTCAGTTAAAAATGTTGTGACTCAAGGTTGTAGTCTGTCTCCATTAATATTCAATTTTGACGTAGAGGAAGCAATGAAGGAAGTAAAAGAGAAATCTGAATGTGGCAAAGTGTTCATGGATAAAAAAAAAACAGTATGTTACGATTTACTGATACACCGTCTTGATAGCAGAACAGGTTGATGATATTGAGAAGCTACTGACTGTCATGAACAAAATACTGAAGAAAGATTTTGGACAAACTATAAACGAAAGCAAGACAAAATGTAATAAAATGTAGCATAAATGATACCAACACTAGTAGAATAAATATAAAAATAGGGTCGGATACGATATGAGAAGTTAATGAATTTTGCTACTTAAGAAGAAAATTACAACCGATGGCCGAAGTAGCAATGATGTTAAAAGTAGAATAGCACTAGTAAAATGAAGTTTCATGAAAAAGAGGAATCACTTAGTTTCAAATATTAATATAGGGCTCAGAAAGAACTATTCTATATGTGGAGCATAACACTTTATGGCAGTGAAGCATGGAATTTAGGAATACCAGAAAGAAAGAAAATTGAGGCGTTTGAAGTGTGGGGTTATAGAATAACGCTAAAATTAATTGGACAGATAAAATACTAACCGAACGAGTTTTTGAAATGTTGGGTGAGGAAAGAAGTTGGAAGAAGCTTACAGAAAGAAGAGACAGGATCGTCGGTCATATTTGACATGCCGGATTAGTTAATTTGTTAGTTGATTGTACAGTCGAAGATAAACCAAGCGTGGTGGGTGAACGGTTAACATTCTGGCCTCGCATTCGGGAGGACGCGGATTAGAATCCCCGTCCCGGCATTCAGATTTGGATTTTCCATGGTTTCCCCAAATCACTCCAGGCGAATGCCGGGATGCTTCCTTCAAAAATGCCATTGCCGAATTCCTTCCCGTTCCTTGTCCCCGGTCCCATCCCGCCTCTAATAACCTTAGCCGTCGACATGGCGTAAAGTAATATTTTTTTAAAAAAAGTCGAAGGTAAGAACTGTATAGGAAGAAAGAGATTAGAATATATCAAGCAGATAATTAAGGACGTGGGTTGTAAGGGAAATGTTGAGATGAAAAAGTTAGCACAAGACAGGAAGGGATGGAGGATTACATCAAACCAATCGAGAGACCGATGACAGAAAAAAAGAGAATATTATACTCTGGAGTCACAAGTATGGTATGTAGGTGTAGTAGGGTAGACACCTCATAGAGAGTTGTCGGGGCACCTGTAGCAGTCGGTGCTGACGATTTGCTAGTATCCGGTAGGCTCGCTACCTCACCTCCCGTCAATACGGCCGAGAACGCATCTCTGCCGCCCGCGTGATTGATCTGTTGCTGAAGACCTGAAAGCCCCCCGAGCTCTTCTTCCTCAACTTTCTCAGAAACTCTGGCGCAAAGCTCTTCGCGATCTCCAGGGAGCCGGACTCGATGAACACGCCGGGGCCTCGGGCGAACAGCAACAATCAGGCACACCGAGCAGCAAGTGCCCGCCACCACCAGGCAGCAACTCCACACTCCCGAGGACTTTCTGAAGTGAAAACTTCTATAGGCGAGTTAAGCGATTTTTAGACTGGGGATAATCTATGAGTTTCCAACTTCCCGTCACAGACGTGGTAGGACGTGCCGTCACCGACATACTATGGCGCGTATGATATGTGTGTTGGATGGTTTATGAATGGGTAAAATCATATGAGTTCGTATCGCCAACATGCTAATATTAACAGTGTATCTGTGGCTGTAAGTATGACGTAAAAGCGCAACCCCACACTCCCCGGGACATTTTTTGAACAATCTACCAGTGCTGCTAATTCTACGGATTTTTTATAAAAAGTTAGGATTTTGTTAAAACATCTACGGATTTTTTCTACTTTTCATTACTTGTTGATTTTTCCTTATATACGTGTTTTTTTTTTTTTTTTAATTTGATTGTATAATGCAATATTGCGTATTTATGCAATACAGAATTCTCAATAATTGTGAATCGTTTCCTTCCAACCGTTCGTGTGAGCCAACGACTGAAATGAAATAAGCTCATATTCTGTATTATTGTACATTTTATAGATCAGCACAAGCAAAAAGAGCCTTCATGAAAAAGAGAAATCTTTTAGTTTCAAATATTGATCTAGGAATTGGAAAAAACTTTTTAAAACTCTATGTGTGGAGCACAGCATGGTAGTGAAACATGGACTTAAGGAATACCGGAAAGATGGAAAATTGAAGCATTTGAAATGTGGTGTTACATAAGAATGCTAAAAATTAAGTGGGCAGACAAGGTAATAAATGAACGAGTTTTGTAAATGATGGGTGAGGAAAGAAGTTTGTGGAAGAAGCTTACAGAAACAAGAGACAGGCTGGTAGGTCATATTTTGAGACATGCTGGATTAGTTAAATTTGCTGGTGGAGGGAACGGTCGAAGGTAAGAAGTGTAGAGGAAGACACAGACTAGAATATATAAAGCAGATAATTGAGTACGTGGGTTGTAGGGGATATGTAGTGATGAAGAGTTTAGCACAAGATAGGAAGGGTTGGAGGATTGCATCAAACCAATCGAAAGACTGATTACTGAAATCTCAAAAGACGGTAATACAGAACTATCAAAGCACTCTTTACGCTCGGTGGCACGCTCGTTGGAACGGTTTTTTAACATTTCCTGTTACAGAACATATGCTAAAATTAATGTCAACAAAGAAAATGTATGGTTCCCCCCCCCCCAAAAAAAAGGAAGTAGGCACAGTAACAGCAGTGATGAAAGTGGTCCCATGTTCAGAGATACCGGTATTTCGCCATTTCAATGTAGAATATTATTTTGTATTCAGAAATTTAAAGACCTGGATACAAAAAGTATTCATAATTTGGTCTCTCTCTTCAGTAATTATTGTTTCAGTCTTTTAGTTAGCGAGTCTCCGGATTTTTGTATCCAATCTACGGGAATTTTAGCGGCCATCTACGGATATTCAAAGCCAAGTGGCTGGCAGCACTGTGATGTACTTGATAACACTAAAAAAATCTTAAGAAGATTTGAAGAAATTTTTTCTGTCGTCATTTCCCCTCTCCTCCTTTTTGTTCGTCTTTTTAACTTTTTATAACCCGTTTGTTCATTTGTGTGCTTCATTACTCTTCATCGGACTTCGTACTCGAAAAACTGCTACTTGGAGCCATACAGACATAAAAATTCTTAGTGCGGGGTTATGACCGGGGAGAACTACAGTAAAATCAGCTATTTTAGCAACTTCCACATTTATTATTACTTTAGGTATGGGCACATGTCCTCACAAACTTACTATTCTTTCCTTCCACATAGGTTAAACTATCTTGTCCTCTAGCAACTTTAAGAATCTTCTTTACAGAAACAAACATTATGACACTTCACATATCAGAGAGAATATATTAAACACAGGCAGAGAGAAAGAGTATAAATTATCTTAATTGAAGCATGGCAAAGTTCCTATCATGGCACAGCTTCGTTACTGACCAACTTCACTGATCAAACTCTGGTCCACACTAAGCAAACTGAATGGTCCATTTTTTTTTATTTGGCTTTACGCCTTGAAGACGTCGACGTCGAGGTCATTAGAAGTTGGAAAGGATGGCGACATGGAACGGGAAGGAATTCGGCCATGGCCTTTTGTAGGAAGCATCCCGGCATTCGCCTGGAGTGATTTGGGGAAACCATGGAAAGCCGAAATCTGGATGGCCGAAGCGGGATTCGAACCCAAGCCTCCAGAATGCGAGGCCAGAGCGTGTCCATACTGAAAGTGAGCTTACATGGTGTAAGGCTTTGTATAGCAACCCGTCTAACGGGATTTCTAAACGAGCACCAATGATCACGTTTCTCTTACGTCTAGGTCAAGGTGGAGATACCACCTTCGACAAAGAAATTTCAGAGGACTTGGCATAGAACCTCTGTCTTATGGGCGCTGCAATACAAAAACCAGAGAGCTGAACCTCTTGCTCCACTAACAAGGGTGAGATTTTATTTTCGAAAGTTGGCTGCCCACCGTTAGGGGCACCGAACTGTCTCGCCATTGAAGCCACAGCCTCACCCCGCCAAAATCCTTAATGCCTCCCACATGAGCTCAGCTTCTAAAATGTCTTTATCTAGAGATTTTCTTATTCTATTACATTATTTCTCTCATACAATATTCTAAAATAATGCTTTGAATTTAACCTTATTACTAACTCTTACATTTCTCTAATAGTTTCTATTTTTCCGTTCTCTAAAGGTATTATTTATTATTAATTTTCGGCAAACCGTCCACCACTTCCTGTTTATTAATCCCGTAATATTTCAGTGTCCAAATACTGCAAATTTCTTGAGATACCTTATAGAATCGGTAGATGTGTCGTTTTGTAACAAACAAGCTCAACTTTGATGCACGTAGTGCATCAGTACACCATTCCGCCACCAGGAGCGCCAGCGTAGTGCACAGTTAAAATGGCTACTTTCACTGGTGCGTGTCGTGCTCGCAGTGTGTTTTGGTTTCGTGAAATGTGATGACCGAGACGGATGGTTTACTACCAGCAAGACGGTGCACTACATCATTTCATCACAGATGTTCGAGGTTTCCTCGATAATCGATTTCCAGGTCGGTGTATTTGCCGTGAAGGGCCAATCACATGGCCACCTCGCTCCCCACACTCGACATCACTGGATTTCTTTCTCTGGGGTTTCATTAAAGATCGTGCGTATGTTCCTCCCCTACCAAACAATTTGGTCGACCTGAAAAATCTAATCTACGCTGCCGTTGCACAAGTCACGTCAGATTTGCTGCAACGAGTGTGGGAAGAAATTGATTACCGGTGGGACGTTTGCCGCATGACAAATGGTAGTCGCATCAAACGAAAATGACACTTAACACTTTTATGTGAAGATTGAGGTTGTTTGCTACAAAATGATACATCTAACGATTCTGTAAGTTATCTCAAGAAATTTCTGTATCATTCCAACGATGTTAAGTCCTTTTTTACTCACCCTGTTAGTTTGACGCTGTTGTTCCACGTGCTCCTGCGCTGTGCTGAACGCCCGCTACGCGTCGGTTGTTGGGTGCGCGTTAGCCGCCGCGGGGCGCGGGTGCGACTCCCAAATTAGCGCCGTGTTGGCGGCGGGGCTGACACGCCGCCGAGTAATTGTGTTACTGGCAAACTGATTTGCGGCCGGCCAATGTCACGCAGACTGCGCCCGAACCACTCCGGGTCAGAACTGCCCCACGCGTGCGGAAAGAAGTACCTGCAGGCGCCGCCTAACTTCTAACGTGTTTAAAACTCACCACCAGCATACCTCAAGTTACTTAAATTTTTACTCCTCAGGGTAACACATCATAAAAAGCGTTGCATTAGCAATTTTAACCGCTTTTTCGTTCATTACCTGGATTATGAACAAGCAAGTTTGTGTTAAATAAATAATAGGCATAACGTGTTGCAAATATGTCGCATTATTTCACGAATGACAGGGTGTCCAGTAGGGGAGCGAGGGGCTTGATGTCACAGTTTTCATGAAAACTAATATATCTTGAGATCCATTGATTAAATTGCTACTATATAAAGATGGATAGATGCTGTAACTCTTCCTCTACCAAATCAAGTAAAAATAATACCATAACTATTGGTCATTATTTTACAATCTATTATTTTCTAGAAGAAGTGCGGTGTTACAACTTACCTCGTGCTTGGGGCAAGTAGTAACGACAGAAAAACAACAACAATAATACCTCTAATCATTTATTCTTTGTTTATTGTTAACAAAACTGACATCTTTCTAAAGTAGGTATTATGTAATTCTTATTAAAAATCAATTTAAATACACTTTTTAATTAATCAACACCTAAAAATTAAGTAATTAACAGTTTTATTTAGTTAAACACTACTTATAATCATCATGGAACTTTTCAATCACAGTAAGTTATTAAATTATTTATATCTAAGGTATGCTTCGTAATTATCTCTTTTTAATATATATCTAACAAAGTATTGCACCTATATAAGAATCAACATTTGGTGGGTTTCATTATAATTAAATTCAGTCATCATCTGACTTTCCTTTATACGCCCTCATTCTAGAAGAAAGGGAAAAAAAAATAAGTAGGTATCTACGTCATAACGTGGGGCATGTTGTAACACGTTACAACAAGCCCCGGGATTTTGATACAACTAACCCCGTGGTATGATTTTTAAAATTTATCAAGATAACTATTTAAACTATTTAGCACTCTGAAAAACTGTTACACATTATCAGAGATAGATTAATTTGAATGTAAATAAGATATAAAAAGTTTGAAATTAGTCGATAATAATAACTTAAACCAAAATTTTACGACAGTACAATTTTATATTACCTGGCAAAAGTGAAACGCGTCCACACTTCCGCTCACTGCGGAACACTGGCTATGGCAACATGATGCGGCGCGGTTTATAGGTCAAATCGAGTCAAAGAAATACGCTAATAAAGTTTAAGATCCGAGTGAAAAGAGCCTGTTACTACTTACCCCTGTTACAACAAGCCCCTCGCTCCCCCAGTAAAGTGTTCGGTATAAAAAAGGTGAATCGATTAAAAGTATCTATTTTCATCCAAATATGAATGAATAAATCGGGTTTATTTTTTAAATTATTCTCTCCAAATGTTTTCCTTCCATTCGTACGCTCTTTCTAGAAGAGTTGGTGATTTGTCGTCGCGTATTTTCTTTCTGGTTGCAATGATAGTACTCACACAATGACTAAAACAGAATGGTAACTGTACTGCAATAAGTTTTGCTATTACACGAGTCTGCGGATAGTCTATATGTGTGGTCATCAATCGTCTATCTCCTAATCCTTCAAGGAAGCGGTGACCAAGGAACGCCCCTACATGCGAACAAAAGTTCGACCCCACACTCAAAAGCTGTTTTGAAGGGAGCGGTAAACACCCAGATGAGGTGAACCTCGGCAGCTATTACGACCGAGTGAATACGCAAATCCACAAATATTTTACGGTCAGACAGCAACGAGAGTTGACTCAACGGAATCACTGGAATTTCCTGCAAACCAAGGCTGGAAAGCCAGAGCCAGAGATAAGCCTATCGATAGAGGCTGAACAATGTTGGCCAATCTCTGTCAGGAAAACCTGGAAAGTTGTCGACGTAGATGAGTGCGCGGGAGTGTTACGCAATAGCAAGTTTGTTTTCAGAACATGTGTTTGCTGCCCTGGAAATTCTGCTCACATATGGCGTGGAGAAGCTACGATTGAGGGATTAAGAGGATGCTGGAGGGAGGGACAGCAGAAGCCAGCTTTCAACGCCAGAAATGGGGTCTTACGATTTCAACATCACGGCGCATGGTCGGGAATCGCGAGCTGATGGTGCATTACACCATCAGACTTCAAATGCTGTACATTTTGTAACTCACATTAACTCACATTCACAAAGCTATCGTATTGAGGCAAACAGTGCTTAATCAATTCACTAATTTGACTAACACTGTTCCAAACATTAAATAATACACACGACATATTAAGATAAAAAAAACACACACACACATAACATTAAGTCGCAATAACCGATAGCATTAGACATACAGAGAGATATTTTAATAAGCTTAGAGACAGTAATTATAACGTAAGCTAAAGCAATAAGTTGACACCACTGTACTGTCCATGTAAAATAAACAATATGCCCGCTAGCTGTGTATAAACAAAACGAGATTAAGAAGTGTGACTATAAAAAAACAGTGAAATAGTGACGTTGTCAAGAAAGGAGCAATACAGAATGGCAGGAAGATGTTGTGTTCTATGAAAATATGTAACTAGGGCTATTTTCTGAGCAACATATGATCGTTTGCATAAAAAAATCATAAGTAGAGTGTACTTTGTTAATATTTATTCATGTATATAAGAATAAAAATTTCTGAACAACACAGTGTATTTACTGTACATTTACATTAACTGATGATGCCCCAGTCCACAAGGGCGAAACGCTTCTGAGCGTATAGGAATAAAATAACAGTTGTTAAGAGATCATTATAAAACCATCCGTTCCCTCGGCGGAGCTTATACAGGCGGCCTATAGATCGCAGTGTGTTCTGAGCTCCTCTGTACTCAAGTCCTTTGTCTTCATTCGCCGATAAATAATTCTTCGCCTGAAGGATAGAGCAGGGCAGAGGCGCTTGGGACTTGCTGAAGGATCGAGCGCCGGAGCACTTGCTTGGCTCCATCCATCTTGCCATTTCCGTCACACAAGTCTTCCGCAGGGAACAGCTTGCACCTAAACAACCCTTGTCCTGTGGTCCCCTTGTCTCGTCCCATTGTACGTACTTACCATCTCTCGCAAGCTTTCTGGAAAATATTGGACGATCACAACTGCAGCACACATTTCAGTGGCTAGTGGTGTGATAGAGATTTTATTTTGAGCGAAACGTTTAAATTATTTGTACCAAATTTTACGATGTTTTAGTACAATGTTCATGACATGAAGTTCCCATTTTTCGACAATTCTGGTAGCTGATTGGAAAGTTTCATGATTTGTCGTATCTTCTTGTGTGTTGATTTATTTCTTTTTAAAAAAAGTCAAAATAAAAGTTAAAAAAACCAACAAAAAAGGCATTGAAAAACTCTTTAGATTTCATAGTTACTGTTTTCAAAATAATATATTCAACAAAAATAAATTAAAAATTAGAGCTTCTCATTTTTAAGAATCTTTTATACTTTTTCATAGTTTTGTGTCTTAAATTTCAAACAATATTTTTCATCTCAGTGTCAAAAAAAAAAAAAAAAAAAAAAAAAAAATCGTATGGAAAGACGTAAAACCCCAGTTACTACAATTTAACATATCTGCACAGCTAAAATGCTTGAAATCATTTGAACAATTTCATCAATTTATTTGCAATGATATTGATAAACGAGCAGAAATGGTATTAATTGGAAGTCAGGAGGAAGTTCTGTACAAGCCGCATATTGGCACTGAGGCGTGGAAAGGTATTGGCTGAAGTAGTGCATGGGAGGGAAAATATAACCTGCTGGTACTCAGTTTCAGGCATAAGTTAATGAGAGTTTTTTGATGTATGGGTGTCAGTAATTGGAGTAAATTAACAAGGAAAGTGTTGAATAATTTACCAAAACCGCCGAAAATTTTTAAAATTAAAATTCTTATAGAGCAAAAGTAGGCGGGAACAAAAAAGGGGTAAAATGAGTGTGTAGGGAAATCACCAATGGAGCGTACACTCCATCGCAAATTAAGTTAATTGCTTAATTAATACATTTATCACTTGCAGACTCATTTCTGTGCTTTGATTTTTAAAATCATCGTTTGATTTTCTGTTCTATAGTTTTAATGATTTACAGTTCTCTCATTTTTTGGACCCTTTCTTTATGAATATTTGCTTCCTGCATCCTTATGTGTTCTTTGTTTTCGATGCTGTCACCGTTTCCTTTATTTGTGTGTTTTGAATACAATCTTGTATTATCGTACTTTCGTTTGTTTCCCGGTGTTTCTCCTGAAATAGCCCCTAATCCTTTTCTTTTACTCTCGGTTCTTTTGTTTTGTCTCTGACTGTCAGAAATTTGAAGCGTAGGCTATTAAACGCCATATATATATATATATTTCACTCTGCAGCCACCATCACCTAGCGCAGACCACTGGTGTGTGTGTGTGGTAGTAGTCTCGAGTCTCCCATCGTGTACTATGGTGGTTGCATGTTGGTAGCTGTTGGGGTGTTGGAGATATGATGGTTGAAAGTGGTCGACCTATGATATTTTCATATTTAGACCAAAGTGTTCTTGAAAAAACTTTAGAATCTTCTAGAATGTACTAACGGTTCTAGAATATAAGACATTTTTCAGCATTTTCAGCTATTAACAAATATAAATATATTTATTTGTTTGACGGGACTTTCACTGCAGGGTTGCTGATTTGGCCGGGAGGCTTCTTTTTTTCCGTGCGAAATTTTTTTTTTTTTTTGCTGTCATCAGTCTCTCGACTGGTTTGATGCAATCCTCCATTCCTTCCTATCCTGTGCTAACATCTTCATTTCTACATACCCCTTACAGCCCACGTCCTCAATTATCTGCTTCATTTATTCTAATCTCTGTCTTCCTCTACAGTTCTTACCTTCGACTATTCCCTCCACTAACAAATTAACCAATCCTGCATGTCTCAAAATATGACCTACCAGCCTGTCTCTTCTTTCTGTAAGCTTCTTCCACAAACTTCTTTTCTCACCCATCCTTTCTAAAACTCGTACATTTCTTACTTTGTCTGTCCACCTGATTTTCAGCATTCTTCTGTAGCACCACATTTCAAATGCTTCAATTGTCTTTATTTCCGGTATTCCTTAAGTCCATGTTTCGCTACCATAAAGTGCTGTGCTCGCGAAAACATAAAAACTTTCAAAATTTTATTTTCAAACATGTTTTGGCATAAAATGACAAACACGAATGAAGTCGTGGGTACCAGCTAGTAAAGTATATTTTTAATTCAAAGTCAAGACATGAAAGCGAACAATGTTAGCAGGGGAGAAAGTTTATAATTACCCTCGGTCTAAGCGGGTGGCTACGAGGAAACACATTTCGCATCAGGTATGAGCGGCGTCTCAAACATTCCGCTCGCGTAGTAATTCCGCCGGTCCACCGGTCGGGTGGTTTAATTTGGCGGCAGGCGCCCTAATCCTCGTCCGGAAAATCTGGAGTGCGATGTGCCCCTGGACAGCGAACTAATGATTCGTCGGGGGATGTTACGGTCGATGCGAGCGTCTGGCCACTAGGCAGCCGCGCGCTACAGAATTCAAGTTACGACGGCAATGCCGGCCGCCGCAGCTGCCGCACAGGCGGCGCAAAGGCGGCAGAAGATCCTCTCTCGGTGCAGGAACCGCAACAGCTGCGGAATGCCGAGTGTATTCGAACGCAGCTTCTCGCAACGATCCGGCTGTTACTAACCACCTACAGCTATTTAATTATGTATAGTCAAAATTTAACCAAATCTGCGAGTTACAAAAATTTAACACAGTTTCTTGGTAGTAATTAGCGGTTAATTGCATTAATTATTCTATTTTAATTTGCTGTATGCTGCGATGGGATTATTTGAAAGAATTTAAATGTTTGTGAACAGATTACTGAAAGAAGATTTTAGACTAAATATAAATCAAAGCAAGACAAATATAATAGAAATGTTACCAGTAATAGTAGACTCAATATAAAAATAAGGCCGGATGAGATAACAGAAGTTACTGAATTTTGATACTTCGGAAGTAAAATTACAACTGATGGTTGCAGCAGAATAGCACTAGCGATAAGAGCTTTCATAAAAAAAGAGAAATATTTTAGTTTAAAATATTAATCAAGGACTCAGAAAGAATTTTTTTAAACTGTTTGTGTGGAGGACAGCACATTATGGCAGCGAAGCGCGAACTTTAGGTATACCAGAAAGAAGGAAAATTGAAGCATTTGAAATGTGGTGCCATAGAAGGATGCTGTAAATTAAGGAGACAGACAAAGAACGAAACTAACGAGCTTTGGAAATGACGGGTGAGGAAAGAAGTTTATGGAAGAGTCTTACAGAAATAAGAGACAGGCTGGTAGGTCAAATTTTGAGACATGCAGTATTGGTTAACTTATTAGTGGTGGGAACAGTCGAAGGTAAGAACTGCAGGGGAAGACAGAGATTAGAATATATGAAGCAGATAATTGAGGACGTGGGGTGTATGGGGTATGTTGAGACGAAAAGGTTAGCACAAGATAGGAAGCGATGGAGGATTGCGTCCAAGCAGTTGAGAGACTGACGAAAGCAGAAAAAAAAAGTTTGTGTCTGATATTTTTCTTTGAGTAGCGAAGCTGCTTCGCCTTTGGTCAACGTATAACAGTAATGGTGGCTGGATGCCAAGTCAGAGATTGTGTGATATTGTTGAGTTAACCGAAATCATACGTAATGCAAGTTATATAGAAATAAATAAGACTAATATTATTCATGATAAAAATCAATAAGGAGGACATTAAAATGTTCCTGTTAATTTATGAAGTGAACAAATAAATTGTTAAAATCACAGAAAATGTGGATTGTGTTAATCGTGTAAATAAACGTTTTAATACAAGAAGCAGAAGCATTTGAGTATTAATGAAAAGGGAAGCACCTAATTTAAAGAATATTAAATTGAAATTGTGTAAAAGGTTATGTATGAGATTGATTTTCAAATGTTTATTTCAGATTCATAAAACAATATAATTTTGTACCGTGTGCTTCAGTCAGTAGAAGATCTTACGCCCGACTACTAGAGCCTAATGCCCCGGCTACACGCTGCGTTTGGACGGCAACACGGTAGTGCGTGCAAACTCGAAAGAGCGGCTTGTGCAATCGTTGAGTTGCTAAAGATTTGACTGCTCGGTTTTTGGGTTTGCACATTTTTAACCGACTTCAAAAAAGGAGGAGGTTATCGATTCGTCTGAATTTTTTTTTTTTTTTTTTATGTATGTTCAGCGATATCTTCTCCAGTTTTGAACCGATTTAAATGAAATTTTTATAGTGGATAGAGTATACCTCCAAAGTGGTCCCATACGAATTTCATTGTGAAACCGCTCCTTCTACCCCTTCTACCCTTTACACCCCTTAACTTTTATAAAAACCCACACTTTTTATCCTATTTTGATGGAACTTTGGAAATGTATAGTAAAAATAAACAGAAAAATGCTGTCAACTTTTGGTTTAAAAAAACCGAACCCCTCTCCCCTTATCCACCCCTTAATTTTTGCAAATGTTCTTTATACAAAGCTAAAGTCGAAACCATTTAACCGATCTCCATTAAAGTTGGCATATACATGTAATTTTTCATGAAAAGGTTTCTGACCCAAAAAAAAATAAAAAAAACACCCCTCTCTCCCTTTACACCACTTAATTTTTATACAAACCCACTTTTTTTATCCGCTTTCAATGGAACTTTGGACATGTATAGTCAAAAATAAAGATAAAAATGCTGTCAACATTTGGTTTGAAGAAACTGAACCCCACTAACCCTATCCACCCCTTAATTTTTGCCAATATTCTTTATACAAAGCTAAAGTCTACTCCAATTAACTGATCTCCATTAAAGTTGACATATACATGTAATTTTTCGTGGAAAAGGTTTCTGACCCAAAAAAATAAAAAAACACCCCTCTCTTCCTTTACACCCCTTAATTTGTATACAAACCCACATTTTTTATCCGATTCCAATGGGACTTTGGACATGTATAGTCAATAATAAAGAGAAAAATGCTGTCAACATTTGGTTTGAAAAAACTGAACCCCACTCACACTATCCAACCCTTAATTTTTGCCAATGTCATTTATACAAAACTGCAGTCGACAGTTGCAATGGATGCAATGCCAGTGTTTATTCAGTAATACGTGTAAAACAGTTTTTATAATTGTGAAATAGAAGATCTGTAAGATGCATCGCCATGTAAATACCATCACCCTAGCTGTAAGTACAGTGTAAATATGTATATAATAATTTATAATTCCTCTGTCAAATGTAACATATGTAAAAACAAATTCACAGCCACTGACGATGCTCCACACCATAAGGGCGAAACGCGTATGAAAATAAAGTAAACGTTAACATCAACAGTTGTTCCAGACGGAATTTTTATTTATAATCTATTATCCAACAACTGCGGAAGATGGCCTACAACCATATTTGCAGTGTAGTCGACATCATTTAATTGATCTCCATTAAAGTTGTCATATACATGTAATATTTCATTGACTAGGTTTCTGACCAAAAAAAAGCAACACCATCTCCCCCTTTACACCCCTTAATTTTATAGAAACCTATATTTCATATCTGATTTTGATTGAACTTTGCCAATGTATAATTTCAAACAAACAGAAAAATCTTTTCAACATTTGGTCTGCCAAAGATATACCCCTCTCCCTCCTACCAACCCCTTAATTTTAGTCAATGTCTTTTTTTTTATACAGGGTGTTACAAAAAGGTACGGCCAAACTTTCAGGAAACATTCCTCACACACAAACAAAGAAAATATGTTATGTGGACATGTGTCCGGAAACGCTAACTTTCCATGTTAGAGCTCATATTGTGGACGGCTGTGATACAATACGCCATTCTCCAGTGCTGCATCAGCGCATCAGTGATTCCATGCGACGGAGGGTGGATGCATGTATCCTCGCTAACGGAGGACATTTTGAACATTTCCTGTAACAAAGTGTTTGAAGTCACGCTGGTACGTTCTGTTGCTGTGTGTTTCCATTCCATGTTTATGTGATTTGAAGAGAAGTAATAAAATGAGCTCTAACAAGGAAAGTAAGCGTTTCCGGACACATGTCCACATAACATATTTTCTTTGTTTGTGTGTGAGGAATGTTTCCTGAAAGTTTGGCCGTACCTTTTTGTAACACCCTGTATATAAAAAGCTACAGTCGCCACAGTTTGACCTATTACCATGAAAGTTGGCGCTTATATGTATTTTTTCACCAGGAAGGTTTCTGACCAAAAAATCAAAAAACCACCCCCACTCCCTATTAAACCGTTTAATTTTTATACAAACCCACAGTTTTTATCCATTTTAGATAGAACTTAGCACACTTTTACTGTAAAACAAAGAGAAAAATAATGTCAGCTTTTGGGTTGCAAAAACTGAACCCTTTTCCCCCGTTCCGCTCCTTTACTCTTGTCAATTTTCTTTTTGAAAAGCTACAGTTGACACCATTTGACCGATCTTTATGAAAGTTGCCACATATATGTATTTTTTTATGGAGAAGATTTCTGACTAAAATATAAAAAAAACTACCCTAGCTCCCCTTTTACATCAATTAATGTTTGTACAAACCCACATTTTAATCCGATTTCGGTGGAACTTCGCATGTGTATACATTAAAGCAAATAGAAAAAGAAACATACTACTCACATTACTTTGGCAAAACCACAAACCCTATTCCCCTTTCTACCCCTTTAATTACTGTCAATGTTCATTATATAAAGCTACCGTTTCTATCTGATTTTGAAGGAAGTATGCACATGTATACTTCAAAACAAACAGAAAAATACTATCTATATTTAGATTCGAGAAGCCAAACCTCTCTCCCCCTTTCCACCTCTTTAATCTACACAAAGCACAGCTTCTATCTGATTCTGAAGAAAATTTGCACATGTATACTTTAAAAAATACATAACAATTGAGTTTAAATTAGGTTGCAGAAGCCCAATCCCTCTTCCCTTCTACCCCCACCCCTCCTAATTTCCAATGTTCTTTATAGATACCTACCGTTTTTATCAGATTTCGATGGAACACTGCAAATGTATACTTAAGAACAAAGAGAAAAATTCTGTTTACAAAACTCAATCGCTCACTCCCTTACCCCATTTAATTTTTGTAAATGTTCTTTACACAAAGTTACAGTTTTTATCTGGTTTCAATGGAACTTTGCTCATGTGT
Source organism: Vandiemenella viatica (assembly GCA_031002005.1). Classification (NCBI taxonomy): domain Eukaryota; kingdom Metazoa; phylum Arthropoda; class Insecta; order Orthoptera; family Morabidae; genus Vandiemenella; species Vandiemenella viatica. The sequence goes on from CM061919.1 coordinate 255,618,527, forward strand.
ATACTTTAAAACAAAGAGAAAAATACTGTCCACACTACTTTAACAAAAACCAAACTACCCTTCACCTCCACAACCCTTAATTATTTTTTTTATACATACCTAAAATTTTTATATGATATCAATAGAAATTTACAAACTAATACTTTAAATCAAACAGAAAAGACAGTCTACATTTGGTATACAAAAGCCCAATCCCTCTTCTCCTTTACCCCCATCGTTTATAATTTCCAATGTTCTTTACAAAATCCACAGTTTTAAGTACCGTCAAAATCAAAAGCTATTTTTAAGTCATTACAGAATATTTATAAAATATATGTGTCCTAACGTCTCAACATGTACTTCAGATTTCAACTTGGACTCCGAGCTTTTATGATGTGAAAACCAATTAAATATCTATATTTTCTGTGTGATGCCGGAACGAACAGATATATTCAAGAGACAGATTTGTGTATGTGGTATGTATTAATGTCCAGATGTTACATGTTTCGATTATCGAGCAGCTTTAACAGATGATATGATTAGATCGAAACATTGCCTGGACCAAAATGTAAACTGACATTACTTAACACTTTTTTAAAAAAACATTGTCTTTAACCACTGTGCTACCAGGAAGTATGCAAAATGAGATCTGTTGCCGCATATTTAAATACAAATTAACCATAATACCACTAAAAATTTAAAAATAAAATAATTGTTTAAGAAACATAAAAACCGCCTTCAAAAAAGGGCACTAAAAGTTTTAAAATAACTTCATACCTCGCTTAGAAGAAATTAAATCTAAATGGACAATATTTTACATTACTGTTTTTGAAATGTTTACATTAATTAGTTATTTTTGGAGTCGGTACCAGCCAAAGCAAGAAAAACAAAAAGATAGAAACAATAATAAATAACAAAAATACATAAAAATCATGTTACTACTTACCTACAGTTAATTCTAGAAACATGTTTCAACAAAACTGAAACATATAGATGATACACCGATATTATACTAACTACACAGACGGAAAAAAAAATCCCAACACCAAGAAAAAATTATTGTAGAGTAATGAAATTTGGACAATGCATTTGTCAAGTTAACATGTTTAATTGATTAAATTTTCAAGATCACAGGTTAATTTAAGCTCAAGAAAATGCATTTCAAATGTGAAATACTGTTAAATTAATAGCCGGTGTAACCTCCAGAATTTTGAATGCAAGCCTGCAAACGTGAATGCATTGTGTCATACAGGTTTCGAATGTCACTTTGTGGTATGGAGTTCCATGCTTGTTGTATTTGTGCTGTCAATACTGGGACGGTCAGTGCTGGCTGTGGATGATGCTGGAGTTGTCGTCCAATGATATCCCATACGTGTTCAATTGGAGACAGATCTGGTGATCTCGCAGGCCAAGGTAACATGTCGACACTCTGTAGAGCACGTTGCGAGACAACAGCGGTATGAGGGCGAGCGTTATCCTGTTGAAAAACTCCCCCTTGAATGCTGTTCATGAATGGCAGCACTACAGGTTGAATTACCAGACTGACGTACAAATTTGCAGTCAGTGTGTTTGGTATAACCACAAGAGTGCTCCTGCTGTCATAGCTCCGAGCCAGGCGCCCTGTAGCGTGCATTCCACTGACTACAAGCCATCGCCGTTTGCGACTCCAGTGGTGTCAAGCCAGAGCTCATTGGAGGACGGAGTGGAGATCTGTTGTGTTTTCTGATGAAAGCAGGTTCTGCCTTGGTGCCAGTGATGGCCGAGTGTTGGTCAGAAGGAGGCCAGGGGAACGCCTGCAACCAAACTGTCTGCGGCCTAGACACACTGGACCTACACCTGGAGTCATGGTCTGGGGAGCAATTTTCTATGACAGCAGGAGCACTCTTGTGGTTATACCAAACACACTGACTGCAAATTTGTACGTCAGTCTGGTAATTCAACCTGTAGTGCTGCCATTCATGAACAGCATTCAAGGGGGAGTTTTTCAACAGGATAACGCTCGCCCTCATACCGCTGTTGTCTCGCAACGTGCTCTACAGAGTGTCGACATGTTACCTTGGCCTGCGAGATCACCAGATCTGTCTCCAATTGAACACGTATGGGATATCATTGGACGACAACTCCAGCATCATCCACAGCCAGCACTGACCGTCCCAGTATTGACAGCACAAGTACAACAAGCATGGAACTCCATACCACAAAGTGACATTCGAAACCTGTATGACACAATGCATTCACGTTTGCAGGCTTGCATTCAAAATTCTGGAGGTTACACCGGCTATTAATTTAACAGTATTTCACATTTGAAATGCATTTTCTTGAGCTTAAATTAACCTGTGATCTTGAAAATTTAATCAATTAAACATGTTAACTTGACAAATGCATTGTCCAAATTTCATTACTCTACAATAATTTTTTCTTGGTGTTGGGATTTTTTTTTCCGTCTGTGTATAAAGCATTTACTGCATGATGCAGCCTATCAACTGACACTATAGCGCCAGAGATATGCTTGGATGACCAACGAGGCCGAACCACAGATAACATACCGTTAATTTGTTTCCCTAAGCTGTCTCCCGCAATAAAACTATCTTCCTCACGACTTGCTGTAAAATATTTGGAATTTTTGTTCGTACTCTCGGTTCGCCTCGAACACCAAATAAAGTTCAGTAATTCGATCTGCGCGATCTGACAGCTGGCATCGACTCCAAAAATAACTAATTAATGTAAAAATTTTAAAAACAGTAATGTAAAATATTGTCCATTTAGATTTAATTTCTTCTAAGCGAGGTATAAAGTTATTTTAAAACTTTTAGTGCCCTTTTTTGAAGGCGGTTTTTATGTTTCTTAAACAATTATTTTTCAACAGATATCTCTGAAATGGGTGACGTACGAAAGTATTCAAAGGAATTTGTAATTCCGTTTAGAGAATAGTACAACATT
>CM061919.1:255622445-255646515 GCA_031002005.1 Vandiemenella viatica
TCCAGAGAAACGTTTATAAATAAATACCAGAAGTGTTCGTTAAACGGGCTGTCACCACAGCATTGCTTGGCTAACCAGGAAACTTCAAATAAATAACTGCAATTGAGTTTTATTGCACCGACATTGTTTAAAGGAAGTGTATCTACAACTACAGAATAGCACTAGCAAAAAGAGCCTTCATGAAAAAGAGAAACCTTTTTAGTTTCAAATATTGATCCAGGAATTATAAATAACTTTTTTAAACTCTTTGTGTGGAGCACAGCACTTTACGGTAGCGAAACATGGACTTTAGCAATACCGGAAATAAAGAAAATTGAAGCATTTGAAATGTGGTGCTACAGAAGAATGCTGAAAATTAAGAGGACAGACAAAGTAGGAAATGAACGAGTTTTGGAAATGATGGGTGAGAAAAGAAGTTTGTGGAAGAATCTTACAGAAAGAAGAGACAGGCTGGTAGGTCATATTTTGAGACATGCTGGGTTGGTTAATTTGTTAGTGGAGGGAACAGTCGAAGGTAAGAACTGTAGAGGAAGACAGAGATTAGAATATTTGAAGCAGATAATAGAGGACGTGGGTTGTAAGGGGTATGTAGAAATGAAGAGGTTAGCACAGGATAGGAAGGGATGGAGGATTGTATTAAACCAGTCAAAAGACTGATGACAACAAAAAAAATAAAATCATCGACTCCAGCTATAATGCAACTGTCTATTGTGGAAATAATTACACCAACTACAAAGGGCAGTGATGAAAAATTATAATACGGCGCGGAGATATATGCGACTTCCGTTTAAATTTACATGTTGTTATCTGTTTATTTACTACAATTAAGTCCATAAATTCATGACAGGAGCAGTTACTGGAACTAAGTCAGAAAAAAACTTTGGAATTTTTTGACGAATGATAAGAAACAAGAATTTTATCATAACCCATAAAAGTCGTAAGAAACGGCGAAATATATCAAACAAATCTATAATCGGTATACATTTTTTTTAAATTACGCTCTCTTTACAAACTTTTGTTAAGATTAAAAATTTCTGTCATTTTTGAAGGCCTTAGTTGAAGTAATTGAAAGTATTACAAAAACAGAGGCCAGATATAAAAAACATTCCAGTGCCAGACAGAGAGATACATTTTATCACTGCGAATCTGCTTTAATGATTGTGTATTCTGTTTACCTGTTTACTTGTTGTGGAAGAAGTAGTAAAAAAACAAAGGTCAGAGCGCCGTTTTACTTTGCAGAAAGGATAGGTTTTTTTTTTTTAATTTGAGCTTATACTGTGGTTATCAAGTTTAAAAAATTATCAGTAGCTGTACACGAGTTAAGGAGTTTCCCTAAACCACGTAGCTCTATTTTGGACTTCTGTGAACCCCCCCCCCTTCCCCACGTAGCCTGACGTGGCTTTTGCTTCTACCCCCCCCCCTCCCCCATGTAGCACATAGCACCTAGCAGGCAGCACGTACCACGTCGCTCTTTTCCCTTTAGATTCCAGAAAACATTTTGTATTGTTTTCTCTTGTCAGACTATTGTAAATTACATGCGGAGATAATTAAATAAATCAAATAAACATTCACATGCTGTTGTGGGTTCTGTTCCTCATTTTAACTGTGACAAAATGATATTAATGGAAAGCTACGTGGCCTGGCTCGGAAATCCCCCCTCCCCCACGAAGCGCAGCGAAGCCTTCCAGCCAACCCCTCCCCCCCCCCCCCCCAGACCGAAACACGTAGTTTGTGGACTCTCCCTAACGAACTTTACGCTAGTCGAAGAATAAAGGCGAAAATAATTTTGTGTCTCCTAGCAGATATCTTATATAATGGAAAAACGATTTAAAGAAACTATCACCAAAGGCGACAGTAATTTAGAAGAATGTGGAAGTTATTAGTCAAGTTCGAGTTACAGTAGGATTAGCGATCTGTCCTGATCCTGTCTTCCACATGCGCCCACTCGGAACTTACGGCTGCAGTAGCTACTGTACCGCAGTACAAATGACGTCAGCAGCGAGGAATCCGTAGTAACTGCTCTTCTGATCTGTGAATGTGTGTGTGTGTGTGTGTGTGTGTGTGTGTGTCACTGCAACGGCATACGTAGCAGACACATTGGTCAATAAACATGCCTCACTGAGCAGTAAATCACCGGTATCTACTCTTGTTCCTAGACTTTTGTTTCCACTGCCGCAATATTTGGTATAAGCATCCCTCTTCTTCAGCTTATCTATTAATTAAAGCCAGTTGTTTAAGAGTTCTCTGTTACGTTTTTCTCCGTCCTAAACATAGAGATGACGTTCCTTCTCTTTTAGTTTGTATATGACTATTACAAGCCGCTATTTAGGATATTGTCGCATATTAAGTTATACATTTCCGCCTCTAATTACCTCGACGCCGACGAGGCACAAAGCTATTAGCAAAAAATAAATACATAAATAAAAAATAATAAAAAAAAACATTTATCGCAATATATGTGGCTTGGGGCACGATTGAAATTAATATCACTAACAATTCTATTTCGTTAAGTAACTACAAAGAAATTTCTCACTGTATTCAAATCGCAAATAAACACTAAAATCACAATGAAAAAATGTACCTACAATGATCACCGCAAATAAAAGTTACTATTTTCAACAAAATTGACGTACTTACGAATATAAATAAACAAAATGCAAATTATACAGAAGTTAATATGTATATTTTAGTATTCTGGAAATGCATTTTTTCGCAGTACGCTGACTATTAGAATTAGATTACGCTCTTAACCTTGATTTTGTATCATCATCTCTGTCCGCTGTTATTCCACCAAGGAAGGCCAGGGGCGTGACGTCACGATTTTATCTCATCGAGGAGACTACACCAACGAAATTGATTCATCCTTCTATTTAATCTTCCTCTCACTATGTTAAATATTCCTCCAACCAAACTAACTTTTCCTCCGTTCGTAATATTTTTAACCTGAAATGGAAGGGGATGTATTTGCTGTAGCGTGAGACAGTACTATTGGGTCACTCCAGTACAGTTTTGTAAACTATGGCAGTTCGATCAATATCTTATTTGTCGATTCCTTATCTATTTATTACAAACCATAAAGCAAGTTTTCATTTCTGCTGTATCACATTAATTTCCGAATACATTCCATAGAGCTGATTACCAGTTCCTTCTAAACTTTCTGCAGCTTCTCTTACCGAATAACAGTCCGTCATCAATCTAGGTCGCCATTCTCTTGTTTTATTTCTCCTATGGTTTTCCACTCTAGGAAACGGATAAAGTATTGGAACTGTTCCGATTCCACTACCGTCATTAAAAATAGATTTTGCTTTAAACAGTAGAGAACAAAATCCCGTCAGTGAGGCAGCACCACCGCACTGGGTAGGGTGGTACAAAGGGACCAGGTTAGAGCTTGGACGCCGCATTCCCGCCGTCCAGATTGCGGTTTATAAGCGATTTTCCGCAATCACCCATGAAAAAGCTGGGACTGTCCCCAATCTCCGCCTAGTAAACTACACATTTACAATCAAAAATACCCAAATCGCTGGATACGAATTGCGCACTGATGGCAACACTCAAATTCTAACATCCTGTGGCATGTCTTCTCCGTCAATCTGTTTTTTTTTTTTATTGAAATGCATTTTTATTTATAACTATTAATAGGAGAATACGATTCTGTCGGATTTACTATAATGGTATGGCCGAAAGTAATTTTTAATTAATTTTTTATTCAAATATCTCGTTTTCTTGTTTTTTAAACAAATTAATAATCATTTCAAAGAAAGACGTATAAAAACGTGAAAAGATTGGGTTGCATATGTTAAAGAGGCCGCAAGTAGTAATTGCCAGCTGTTAAAGATATGTAAGATCGAGCGCATTGCACAGGCCATCAGACCTTATGGTCCGCTACCTTTAACAGGTGGCAACCCTACTTGCGGCCATATTTACATAGGCAACCCAAGATTTTAAAGTTTTTTTTACATGTCTCACTTTGAAGTGAACTATACGTTTTTATTCAAAACAAAAGTGAAAGAAAATTTATTAAAAAAGTATTTTTGAAAATTTAATTAAACGTACTTGCGGCTATATTTTGACAGGCAACCCGGCAGAACCGTATTCAGCTATTAATAATTATACATAAACTTGCATTTCAGTCAAAAAACAGATGGCCGTGGAATCATGCTGCCAGATCTTAAGCTATCAAGCTCTCGCCTCATTGCTCCAGGAACTGGCAATCCCTGCTTCTAACTACTCACTGAAATGTTCCAGAAGTTGTTAATAACAATTTAGCCTTTGCGTGATCCGATAGGACCATTCGCAAATGGTAATAACAATAATAGGGGAGAAAACATTTTCATCATTTTTTGCTTTCAAATTTGGTTCACAGTCTGAGCGTAAGACAGAATAATATGGTGATTGGTTATTTATTGCGAGATATTTCCAAGCAACATAAGCTTTGAAACAGTACTAAAATGCAAGGAATATTGCCTGACCACATAGCTACAGTGGTAATTGTTTCTCTTGAATTGTCTCACGCTACATCAACTACGTCCCATTCTCTATCAGGTCACAAATATTCAAGTTTTTCTCAGATAATCCTTGGACCACTTTCTTTTATCGGATCATTTCAATTCTCCAACCACTCCATCTCAGCTCCAGACCAATAAGGCTTGGCGATCTATAAAGTGCAAGGATTCCTTTATGTCATCACCTGCGTCGGAATCTTTTCCTCACTCTGCCTTCTCCGAGAAACGGTAGAGAAAGGATTCTTGTTTGCACTCTCAGCGGAACTCCAAACGAGATCTTTCGATTTTGTTAAAAATGAGTCTTTTGTCTTAGTTCACAGAATCCTCACGATACGTATGGAACAATATGCGTTTGCTTCTTACATTATTGAATTACTTTACACGATAATTTTTAAATAGTTGAAAACATGTGTTCAATTTTTATAATCTATTTTTCTTTTTACACTTTTATCTAGAATCTACAGGCTAATCTTTGTCTATAAATCCTCTTTACTAGAAGAGAAAACTGCAAAGAAAAAATCTTTATGTTTATATCACACTGCTAGTTTACAGACCATTGCATGGGCTGCGTGCTTGTCTACTCACAATTTTTTAAAGTGAAAACCAATAGCGACCTCATAATCTACGACGAAAAAATCTACATAGTAAAATCGTACTCTGCCCTTCGTTTTTTTCTCGTTTCTTACACTACAGGATTTTTTTTAACTTATGGCTTTACGGCTTGTGGACGTCGAGGTGGAATGGGATTGCGGATAAGGAATGAGAAGGAATTCGGCCATGGCATTTTGAAGGAAGCATCCCGTCATTCGCCTCGAGTGGTTTGGGGAAAACATGGAAAATCCTAACGTGGATGACCGGACGGGGATTCGAACCCATTTCCTCCAGAATGTGAGGCCAGAGTGTTACCCGCTCACCCACCATGTACTGGCAATGGGAAGTAAAAAGAATACACATTGATGCGCCTTTGAGCACGACCATTTTTACCGACACGCCCACGGATTGCCGCGGTCGTGCGTTGCGCATGCCTCGGGACGACTGTAGCAGGTACGCACAGTGCGAGGCAGTATGCGTCGCATGCCGTGCGCCGCGAACTGCCTCGCATTGTGCGTACGCACCAGTAAGCCAAATTAATACGTATTGTCATTTGTAACATTCCAATCTTTTACCCTCAGGTTTACCTTTATCGAGTGTTTGGCCCAGACGTTCTCTGTTTATAGGATTTCGGTAGTCCTAACAACCTGCATCCTACTAATTGCTATCCTTTAAATTAATTACATTTGTATCTGAAGAGACACACAGTGGCTGATTATAATTTTTATATTTTCTCGATGAAGGTGTGGTGGTTTGATAGTTGAAAATGGTTTAAATTAACTGTAATACGATTTAAAGCAGTGCAGTAGTGTTTTAAATAATATTTTGACTATTCAGAATTGTTTAACCGTCAGTTTGTTGTTTAAATTATTTTAAATATTTCCTAACGTAATTTAGAAATGTTTCCTTATGATTCAAAGTTATTTGGTATAAGTTCTAAATCTTTAATGCACGATTTCTATTGTTGGAGCAATTTTCAGCGGTGGGAGCTTTTAATGTTCTTTCGAATATTCTACGACGCCAATTTAACCTTCCGAATATCCCGAGTTGGAAAGCTTTGTTCTGAGTGGTGCTTAAAGAAATGCTAGGTTATTTTTTTATTATTAGTAATATGATCTTAATCCTTGAAAATAAATCTTGTATCTTGATAATGTATATTTTACTGAATGTCCCAAGGAAATAAATGCCAATGAAAAACTTTATCAACGATGTTGTTATTATAGAAGTTACAGAGTGTCCACGAAATGTTTTCCTGATTTCCAAATGTAAAATCTCGAAAACGAAGATCGACAGATGTAAGCAACAAACGGTATTTTTAGTGTGAAAGCTGTAAGAATTTAATACAAGAGTTTCGGAAAAAATTTGCAAAAGCTGTTAATAGATGGCGTTGGATTAATAGGTTACGTTGGATCATCCAAAATTTAGTGGCGCGGGCTTGGATTGGCCTCCATATTCTCCCTATCTGACGCTTTGAGACGCACATAAAGACATTGTCTACCGAAACCATCCGACCACGCCGGAAGAGCTTGAACCATTGATCTGTGTGGCTACTGAATCCATTTCCGTCGAGACATTGCAGGATGTAATGGCAAATTTCATTCTGGGTTTGGTGCTCCTCTGCACTTCGAGCGGCGCACATTTTGAAAACATTGTGATGTGCTTCATTCATTTCAAAGACTGCTTGCGGAGGAGGAGCTTATTTTTCCATTCTGATTCGAGCTGTACAGCGCCATCTGTTAACAGCTTATTTAACTTTCTGTTTAATCTTCTGTATGAAATTCTTACAGCTTTCACAATAAAAAATACCGTTTGTTGCATTATTCTGTTGATCTTTACTTTCGATATTTAACATTCTGAAGTCAGGAACTTCTTTCGTGGACACCCTATACCTATCATTGAATAAGCAATTGAGTTCCATACTTTGGAGGATGTTTAAATCGTCTGGCGACCGGGAAAATCTGCAAATCATCGTAAACCAATAAAAGCGGTACATTACGAATACTTTAACAGCAACTATGCCGTCGTGATTTATGCTTTCATGGCCGAGGCAGGGATTTGGAAGTGTCTCTGAACTGTGCTTACGATGATTTTATTCATGGCCCATAAAGATATTTCACATATCTCCTCCAAGTGGAACCGAATGTTTTAGCTTTCATCCAGTTGCAAGTCCCGATATCTGCCTACTGGACTTTTGCCAAATCATGGGTCTCAGTTTTTTTCTATAGACCATGTAATTTGTATTACAGTGTAAGGTATACCTAAATTGTGGAAGATAATTTATAAAACATAAAAAAATCTAATTCTTAATACTCCTAAATCATTTTTACTGAAAATAGCTGCAAAGAATTCTGTGATAAACTATCTTACTTTCATCAAAAATTGATAAACAAAGTTTTAGATAAGGATTTTCATAGGTTCTATTGAACGTATTTCTTAGAATTATTAGAAGTAGAAAACATTTTTACCTTGAAAGATTCCTAAAAGAAGCAAGTCAGCTGTTTTGAATTGTCACTCGTAAAATTTACATCACAATCACCGGTCAGTAGGTATATTTTTAATCTTACGGAAATTCCGCACATTATTATCTCTTTTTACCAAAAAAACAAATGCATAATATTTTCCTCAAATAACGAAAAGACTTTTTGATTTTTCAAAAACCACTTTATGTACGTATTTCCGGTTATAGGCAACTGAAACAACTCCCCCCCTCCCACATACACACACACATACAAATCAAGCTGTCCCGCACATAATAAAAACAATTATAAGGACTAGGGGCAAGTTATAGGTGTAGTTTCAACTCTGTATTTACTCTCAAATTGGGATTATTGAGGTCAGAACTTGCAGTTTCCCTGCGGTATTCAGAAACTCATTTCAGAGAGATTTTAATCCTGGATCTCGGCTAGGATTTTCAACCCGACCTTTACCTATGTCACAGAGTATTGTGAAGTACGCCAGAACGCTTCCGGGGTTCGGATTCCACATTAAACTGTAGATCCTCTTAGCCCGGTAGGATTACCAAGTCAGATAAGGTAAGGAGTATACATCGTTTGTAATGGTCCAAGCCACCTTCCGCTCGAATACCAAGTTTAGCGAGATGGTTGAATAGTTATCGCTCGGGTGTGGCACTCTGGAACATGCGGGCTCAGTTCCCTATCTGACAATACACATTTCAGTTTTCCATGTTTTTTCCGATTTTCCGAATGCAGAGATAGTTCCTAGAAATGTTTATGACAGAATTATTCCCTGCTCCTTCCCAATCATTCTTTAGCGTTTCTAATTTTTTTTCTACTTATGGCTTTACGCCTCGTCGACGTCGATGTCATTAGAGGCGGGATGGTACCGGGGACTAGGAACGGGAAAGAATTCGACCATGGCCTTTTGAAGGTAGCATCGCGGAATTCGCCTGAAGTGATTTGGGGAAACCATGGAAAACTCAACTCCGGATGCCCGGACGGGGATTCGAACCGGCATCCTCCCGAATGCGAGGCCAGAGCGTTACCGCTCACCCACCACGCTCGGATTTGCAACTTGCTGAAGAAGTTGTCATATTACTAATTAAAGGTGCACCTAATTTTTATTATTATTATTATTTGGTTGTATCATATTTCTTTGGGACATACAAGAGTGATATCGATTGCTACAGATCGGTATCGCTGAATTGATTGTAAAAATAGAATCTTTACTAATGTATTCTAGTGAGCTCCGTGATGTTCGCTGGTATAGTGGTAACTTATCCTGACAGAATTGTACGGCTATTAAGTTTATTTATGTTCACAGTATGTGGAATTATAATTACATTGCGACAAGCTAAACTAATTCACATTGCCGTGTCGGCGAAACATAAAACTGTGGTTGGTGGAGAAACCAGTGTATTATAAAAAATGGTGCACTATTGTTGCCACTATATATAAAGTGGTTAAAGAATGTTTATTTTACGCGCTGAACTGAAATTAATGTGACTAGTTGGTATAAACATGTCTCATTTTTGGCCAAAGGACTTGCAATTTTCGGATAATCATAATTGAACGTGTTGGAAAATATCAGTCGGTGGTCGGACAATTCTGTGTCTATCGGTTCATTAAGGTGTGTGCATAAAAAAATAAAAAATGTTTTTATTCCAATAACCATCTGGCCGTGTTTTATAAGAATCAGTAGAAATAGAAGTTATGATTACCAGGTACTAATATTGGACGCCATTCAGTGTGATGTCGTAATGTTTCAAAATGGCAGCGTGTTTATTACTACTATTTTAGTTGAGAAATATTGTAGACACCAAATATTTCTACAAAGTCCTTCGCTATTATTTGGCATTACAGTTCGTGCTTAGGAATTTCAGAAAATCATTGAGCTCTTAAAGAAATAATAATAATAATAATAAAATGTATATACATGTAGAGGCTAATGTTGTGCAATTCAACAAAAAGCTTATTGGCGCTCTGGCATCGTTAGTTTATTAATAATTTTCTATTTCAGACTTTATATCATCCTAAGAAACGAATGCGCTGTTCAGCGAGGTGAATAACGTCTTTCAGGCTCCTGCCAGCTTTTCTCGACTTTGCTTCGTTAGGTCCGAGATCAATACTTCTTCTCAGTAATGGTATTCCTTAATGCGCTGTTGCATAGCTCGACGGATGTCTGGTAATTTACCAACGCCTCCCCGAGTGTAAACTGGCTATTTATCTTTCCAGTGGGTTTTTGACGTTGACATCTATCTTCTGAACTTCTTGAAATAGACTTTTCGCTGGTTCGTTTCCAACAGCTTTATACTAACTCGTCCATTAATTACGTGAATTAAAATGGGAGATGGGGAAATTTAAGGAAATCTGACATCATCTTTTTAATTTCTTGAAGAACAGTAGTGCTAAAAAAAACGGTCTACGAACTATGCCGATACAGACATTAGGAGGGGTATAACCAACCTGGGATGCAGTAGGGCTTAAAAAAGAGTATCAAGCATGGAGGAAAGAAATATATGGAGAGGAAATACCGCTTATTCTGTGATGCCGCCTCTAAACTCCCGGCTGATATTGCGCATGCGTAGTGGCGCCGGCGGCCATATTACGTATCCATACAATTGCTATTTGGAGACAGTATATCCCGAAAATAAAGCAAGATATCGAAACATTTTATTCTTTACTTTCGATTTTATTCGTCGTGTTACATAAGAATCCATAATCAAATTTAACTTTTGGCGAAATTTTTCTTTCAACTCACTTTTGAGACAGCATAACTCGAGAACTAGGTAAGATATCGAAAAATTTTATTCTTTATGTTTTATTTGTCTCGTATTTTTAAATAAGAATCCATCATCAAATTTTACTTTGACCAATTGTTTCTTCTGGATTTCAACCAAAAACATCTCACATTTAAGACAAAATATCTCGGAAACTAAGCAGGATATCAAAAAATTTTATCCTTTTTTTTATTTTTCTCATCGAGTTACATAATAATTCATCGTCAGATTGTGGCATCACGTTTATCCTAGAGTCCCCTTGAGTTTTTGTACATATTCCCCGTGTCTGTATGGATAGGTAATATGGCGGCCACGAGTCCCCACTCCTCTCTCCCCCCCCCCCCCCCGGCGTCACTTCAATGCGTGTTGAAAGTCCCTTGCGTCGTCTCCATATATTTCTTTTCTCCATGGTATCAAGAAACTACAAGGTCTGTCAGCAAGGGGCGGGGGGGTGAGAGTTCCCCTCAAGATCTCACGTCATTATATGGGAAGAGGGGGGGGGGGTCCGAATTCCGGAAAAACACCTCACGTAATTAATGGACGCACCCTTACTAGTGGAAAGTAGTAAAAGATTTACGAGGTAATTCTTATCTTTTCTCGGCGGCGATAGTTAACACTTTGATTATTTATCGTCCCAATAATTGTATTCTACTTTACTTAACTTCTAGTGCCCGCTAAGAAACAGTTACTAAGTTCACTGGAGGACTGCTGACCGCAGCCAGCATTTGCCCTTATATTATGGTTCTTGGAGGATCGGGATTTTTTTTTAACTTAATGGCTTTCGGCTTTTTAGGCCATACAGGCAACTCAAGTGTGATTCCGAATCATCCAGCGTATTCTGTTTCTTTACTATATATTGTCTGCCACCAATTTTAGTCACCGTAGGACGGAAATTACATCAACACATACAATACTTGAACATCCAAGCTCTCGTATTGGTCCCTCAGGGTGGTGGCTAAGTTTCACGAAGGTAATGAGTGGTTTTAGTTTATACACCATTCTTATGGTTGCTATCAACTTAAAATATTATACTGAGATGCAGGTAATACCGGTGATAACACTCATCACCCTATCCCATGTCGCTGAGTCTCTAACGTTGCACTGGTATAATTGGTTCGCTCCAAGGTGGTGGAAGACGTTTTGGGCATTTAGAATTTCAACAGCAAGATAGGAGCTGTGGCCGTTCACCGTTGCCAACAAACAGATTGTCTAAAGAATGTCTTGGCTAAATCAAAACATTCCTGCAGTGTCTATGTAGTGACGGCATACATGATCGTTGATGGCCATTCTTCCGTTGGCAGGACGCGTAGTATTCAAAGGTCGTCCCCAGGTACTTTGTAATATCAACCCACAACTGGTTGACGCCTTGTTTCATCTTGTCCTTCTCTTATATTCACGTACAGAACAGAAAACTACGCACAAAAAGTACCAGGCGGCTAGATAGAGAGAAGCACTGACGAAGGCTCCAGGTTCGAACCGAAACGTTGGTGATATCAACAACAAAAACGCAGCGCAAACACCGAAAAAAAAGACAAGTAAGCGCAACTTTTTCAACTAACAGCAAGCATTCTTCATGACAATATAGCAATATTCAGATGAGATACTATATTAATTGTGATGATAAAGTATAGCTAAATCTATAAAAAAAAAAAAGTAACTTTATTTGTATTAGTCGTAGGCTATTAGAAAATAATAAATAAATCGCATACATTTTTAATGAAGAACTGCGCACTCATAAGAGTAGCGACGCGACGTAACGAAAATTACGGACATATTTGGAGAAGTATTACAATTTTTTATTTTTTTTTAATTTATAAACGTTTCTCGGGAAACAAAACGAGTAATATTGTCATTAATGAACAATATTTCGGCGACTTTACACTCCGTCGCCATCTTCAGGTGCAGTTGCAAGTCTTGAAGTCTGCCTTGAAGTCAGCCTTGAGCGTGTTGTTTGTAAACTGGCATGGCAACGACAGACGTTGTTATGTTGCCTAGCAGCATCTCAGATGTCATTAGACGCCCGCGAGAGGCTTCTGGGAAGCGTCATTAAAGAAGCATTTGAAATTCGCCTCGCGTCTGATTTGGTAAACAGGGATTGTGGATTCCAGATAAGTGATGCATGGATTCCTGTTATTGAGGCTGCTCATCACCAACGCTCTGCTTTTTGTGTTCCGCGGGCGTCTAATGACATCTGAGATGCTGCTAGGTAACATAACAACGTCTGTCGTTGCCATGCCAGTTTACAAACAACACGCTCAAGGCTGACTTCAAGGCACACTTCAAGACTTGCAACTGCACCTGAAGATGGCGGCGGAGTAAAAGTCGCCGAAATATTGTGCATTAATAACAATATTACTCGGTTTGTTTCCCGAGAAACGTTTATAAATAAACAACGCCGAAAAAAATTACATTCATTTATAATTACTAATTTGCTTGTTGCGTTATGTACAGTACCTGTAGTCATTTAAATAATGTGTCAGATCATATGGATGATGTCAGAATAATTTCAAGAAGGTACAAAGACGCTGGTTTTATGGGAGGACACAGTACTCAACTTCGAAAGTGATATTTCGTTTTTCAATACAAATTTAAGTTTAAGAGACAACAAAATATAGAGGCACATATCTCATTAGATATAATAAAACATTAAGTAAAAATTTACGTCAAAGTAGTCTTCAGAAAAGTATACTGAACACTTTGTAGACAAATACGCTGGGTCAATTCGTGCAAGTTTTATCCATTTTTCCGCATATTTCCCTTGTGTGAAACGTAAATAAACAATTTGTTTGCTTTTTACATGATATGCTTACATACTGAAGCACTATGAACTATTTGTAAACTCTAGAACTCACTGAATCAACAAAATTACCAAACCACAGCTTTTTTTTTTTAAGAAAAAAAAAAATATTTTTAGTTATATTAGAAGCATAGTTGTAATTCAGACTACTTTCCCAACATCAGTCAAGTACCCCATTGAATTAAATTAAATCCGTAAACCGCCATCCCTAATTCAATATCGGCCTCAGTTTTCCTTTGATAATGATTTTTATATATGCTCACGTTAGCCTATATATCATATGGGTCTGCCAATAAGACACGCTCGCAACAACATTTCCAAATGTAAACATTAAAATATACATGTCAATACACAAAAGAATCAGAGAAGTGAGCAACATAAGAGTAAAGGAAAGTAAGAAACATCTCTAAAATTTATCCTTTGAGATTTTCTGCGATATTTTGCCTCACGAACGTCCAGCAGTAGTCGGACGACATTGCCGCACTCCAAATGCCTTAATAATGCTTTTCCATTTGAGAAATGTCCTGCTAGAATCGTTCGCCATGTTCGTCACTAACGGCGCCAAGGTTATCGGGGCAGAAGTCCAAATGATCACTTAAGAAATGCAGTTTGACTGACATGTTGCATCCCATACGATGGTATGATCTCAATAATTCATGTACAGTCGGGGACAGAATTTGCGAGACCCCTCGCCTTTCAATTATGCTTCGTTCTGCACACGAATACCTCATGGGACAGCATAACTGGTAGGTGGTACACTAAATTCATGATAAGATAGACCTCTCATACCCAGCACATTACCCGTTACTAACAAAAACTAACCCGCGCACAAGAAACTCGTAGATGCTCAAAGGCAAAGTTCTGAGTTCTACAGTTAAAATAATCACGATTATCACCATTTAAGTCATAATAATTATTGAAATAACGAAATCGATTGATTATAGAGGAATGATATTGCTTTTTTGGTAATTTTGAAAGTCACTGAATATTTTATTTTTCGGACTAAACAGTTAACAATTCGCTAGCAAGCACAATATGACTAATGTTGAAAAGAACCGCTAAATTACGCACGGACAAAAATTTGTAAAACCAATAAGGGAATTTGAATGGACTTAGTCACACCTTCTAGCGCTGCAGCGTTATGGAACTTTGTGTTACAAATACACACAAAGTTTAAGCGTAAGTAGAAAGTTAATTTATGAAAGTACTCAAATGGAGAACTAAACCACAAAATATAGATTAAATATTTATAGATAATTCAATCGTTCGGAATAATAAAACGTTAATTTTGTTTTCACCATAACATACGTTTAGAAGCTAAGATTAACTTGATGGCAGCAGCAACAGTTGTAGGAGCAATAATAATAATTAATAACAATAAATCCGTTTGCAATGTGAATTAGCGATTCCAGATTTTAAAGTTGAAAGCTGAAGTAGGAGACCTTCCGTATATACCTAAAACTGATACTTCTATACGGTTTTGTGTTAAAAATTACTTCTTGCCTTCCAACCCCGTTGGGTTAGAGATAACATCTTTCCTGGCATTCGGGATGACGCGGAGTCAAACCCCGCCGGACAATGATTTTTAGTTTTCCGTGGTTTCCGTAAATCTCTCCAGATGAGCTCCGGAAAAGTTCGTTCAGAAGCCGTTACAGAAAATCTTTCCGATCATAGTTCCAACACTCCTAGGATTCAAATTACGTTGGCGTCGAAGAAACGAAAAAGAAGAACAATAAGGGAAAAACCGAACGTGGTGTGTGAGTAGTAACTCTGTTCGAATCCCCGACCATCTAGATTTGAGTTTTCGATCGTTTCCCCAAATTACCCCAGACGGGACGGTTCCTTCAAAAGGTCATGGCCAAATTCCTCCCCATCCCTTGCCTTCCTTGCCCCTAACCTTACCTGCCTCTAATGACCGCGACGAGTTGAGCCAGAAGCAAGGGAAAAAATAATCTAGTCAACATCAATGTGGATTAAAACAAAAGCACTTGCCACCACGATTTCATCACAAAAAAAAACAAAAAATTTCTCAAATAAAAATAATTACACCTCTGTGGTGTGTTTTGGACCTTTTCCTTGTTGGATTTACCTTATAGAACTGCCGACCACGGTAGTGAAGGGTCTAGAGTGCTCGTTTCACATGTGGAGAGTCGCCAGTTAAGTTTTATTTTTTCCTTACGGCTAGTCGATGTCGAAATCGTTAGAGGGGATAAAGGACTGAGGGCATGTATCGGGAAGGATTTCAGCGTGGCCTTTTTACGGAATTATCCCGGCGCTCACGCAGTGATTTCGATTAATCATGCAATATCGAAATCCGGATTGATGGACGATTTTTGAACCAGTGTCCTTCCGAATGCGAGGCTTGAGCGTTAGGGTACTATCGGTCGCTGGTGCAATTCCGACCTTGGGCATGGGTGTTAAAGTGAGTGTAGTGTACGTCTCGTGTCGTCTTTCACTTGTGTGAGTAAAAAGCAATTGGAAATACTTCAGTACACAGGATGATCACATAAAAAAGCTTAGATAGATGAATGCCTATCGGGGGAAAGTGGCGGGGAATGCTATTAAAAATATAAGACAAAGTTATGGAACAAAAAGACGACTGGCCGCCTTCAAAAATATTTCACAGATCCATCACATCTGACAAAAAATATTCTTTGCCTGGTGCCTGCTATCAATATGACTGACTACTAAGAAGAGTTTAAGGATATTAAGATAAAAAATTGGACAGTAGGCGGATTGTAGTGAAATTCTTTAGTGTAGGGTGTTTAAGATCAGTTGAGTGTTATGATGTGATGCCTCTAAGACAATGCTTGATTATTACTTAAGAAGAAGTCCTTCTTGCAGGAAATTACAGCTCAGAGCAAGGAGGAAGTAACAGATCTGACAAACATTTCGAGGAAGTATTTATTTACCAGTGGCACTGAGAAAGCGAAGAATTCTTGTTCAGTAAAGTTAGCTCTAATAAAGTGTGTGAATGTGATCATCTATATTTGAAATATGTTCCTTTTCGAATGAATATGTTCCTTTTCGAATGAGGAGCACCGACAAATTCTGTGGCATACATTGGCCGAAAATAACAGAAGCAACTTCATAAAAATTGTTGCGTTGTCATGTTTAGAGGACCGATGAAAGTGTTCAAAATTAACATTGAACTTATTAAAAATTTCTGAAAATTATTCCTAGTGAAATTCGACTTCAGAATATGCACATTGCATCTTGCAATTTTTTTATTTTTTTTTAATATGCTTAAAAGTTGGTCGTGTACCAATGAAGGTTGTGAACCGCTACTTTAATGTGTGGCTTATCCACTTGAGCAAATTTACGGTTTCTTACTACGGTGAAATCTGGCCCTTCCCACCAATGCAAGTGCCAAAATACGACCCACAACACTCGTAACAAATTATTACTTGATCCAAGAGAAACACAAACCTGCGCTCGTTGACATTTGAGCGCTGGCCGATTCGCACGGCTGTTACGGTGTCAGATATATTGATGAGCTGCTATTCCCCGTTGACCGACTGCGGTGGCGCTTTTGTGAGAGGAAGTGGAAACTGGAAAATGTGCCACCGGACGTGGTGAGGCGACCGCTTCCGACGGCAAATAGTTCGCTTCCGGCGAGGTGACGTAAATAACAGACCTCTGCATTACAGCTGCCCAATTATTATTGATACCACCTGATGTCACTACTGGTTACAAGTTACCTCGAGGCAATTCACACAGTTTTTTTTCCATTGGATGCTAATATCTTTTACAGCTGACACTTGAATATTTCACAGTGTAGTAATACCCGCCAATGTGGCCCCATGCGTCACGGTGCCAGTACACTGGATTGGAGAGGTAGAACGGGACCAGGTTTGACTCCTGGTCCCCACGTTCCGGCCGCCTGATCGCGTTTTTTTTTTACGGTTTTCTGCAGTCACCTAGGCTAATGCTGGTTGGTTCCCATTATTCGTCTGGTAAGCTACGTATTTCTCAATCAAAAAATTCGCAGACAGATGTCAACACTTAAGCTCCATACCATTGCTCCAGAAACTTGTGACATTATACAGGGCGTTCGCCGGAAAACGCAACCCTCCCAGTCTGTTGCCGTCGGCAACTTGCTCGGACAGCGGAGCCAGCAGTTTCCGCCACACGCCACCGTGAATCACCGCACTGTTTAACACCTCCGCTGCCCCAACAGTGCAGTGCAGTGACCCTTACATTGTTAAGAACGGTTTCTTTGCATTGTAGATAGTTTGTGACTTCAGTCTCTTATTAATCAGTGTTGTGAATAAACGTTTCTTTGCGGTTTGGCTGGTTTGGGGTTTCATACTCTTACTAATCTGTACCGTGTTTGAGTGTGAGTAAAATTATGGTACGTTACAGTTTGCAACAAAGAATATTTCTCTACGATACATATGTGAAGAAGAAGTCGTTTAAAAAGTGTCGCAGTAAATTTCGTCGCGAATATCCTGGCGCTTTACTGCCAGCTAAATCAACAATTCTGCGTCTGGTTAAAAAAGTAAGAGAAACGGGTTCATTTTTTAACAAAAAGAGACTGTCGGTCAACCGTATTCTCACAGAGGAGAAAATTGACGATATCGCTTTTCGACTAGAACAGTCACCCAAAAAATCATTAAGTCAGTTAGGGCAGCGTGTGTCTCGAAATACACAGACGGAAAAAAAAATCCCAACACCAAGAAAGACTTGTGTTAGATAAACGAAATTTGGTAGGCGTGTTTATACATCTGAAAGATGACATCGATTCAAATTTCGCGCTTCGCGCATAAGTGTGGCGCTAGTAGCGCTACTCAGAGCTTGCAAATCAGGTTTGCTTTAAATACGCGCTGTAAAGTTTGTGAACGTTATTTACCGCTGAGATTTGACATAATGAGTTGATGTTAGCCAAGAATGCCTTTAAGAAGACGAAGAAGCCATTATCAACAGCTCACCGAGTTTTAACGAGGTCGTGTAATAGGGCTACGAGAAGGTGGATTTTCTTTTCGCGATATTGCAGAAAGACTTGGCCGGAATGTATCCACTGTGCATGATTGTTGGGTGCAGTGGTCAAGGGATGGTACTGCCTCAAGAAGACCGGGTTCCGGGAGGCCACGTGGCACTACTGAGAGGGAAGACCGCCGTATTCGGCGTACAGCTGTGGCGCATCGTACTGCGTCTGCGGCAGAAATTCGAGCTGCAGTTGGTACCACAGTGACACAACGAACTGTTAGAAATCGGTTACTTCAAGGACAGCTCCGAGCCAGGCGCCCTGTAGCGTGCATTCCACTGACTACAAGCCATCGCCGTTTGCGACTCCAGTGGTGTCAAGCCAGAGCTCATTGGAGGACGGAGTGGAGATCTGTTGTGTTTTCTGATGAAAGCAGGTTCTGCCTTGGTGCCAGTGATGGCCGAGTGTTGGTCAGAAGGAGGCCAGGGGAACGCCTGCAACCAAACTGTCTGCGGCCTAGACACACTGGACCTACACCTGGAGTCATGGTCTGGGGAGCAATTTCCTATGACAGCAGGAGCACTCTTGTGGTTATACCAAACACACTGACTGCAAATTTGTACGTCAGTCTGGTAATTCAACCTGTAGTGCTGCCATTCATGAACAGCATTCAAGGGGGAGTTTTTCAACAGGATAACGCTCGCCCTCATACCGCTGTTGTCTCGCAACGTGCTCTACAGAGTGTCGACATGTTACCTTGGCCTGCGAGATCACCAGATCTGTCTCCAATTGAACACGTATGGGATATCATTGGACGACAACTCCAGCATCATCCACAGCCAGCACTGACCGTCCCAGTATTGACAGCACAAGTACAACAAGCATGGAACTCCATACCACAAAGTGACATTCGAAACCTGTATGACACAATGCATTCACGTTTGCAGGCTTGCATTCAAAATTCTGGAGGTTACACCGGCTATTAATTTAACAGTATTTCACATTTGAAATGCATTTTCTTGAGCTTAAATTAACCTGTGATCTTGAAAATTTAATCAATTAAACATGTTAACTTGACAAATGCATTGTCCAAATTTCATTACTCTACAATAATTTTTTCTTGGTGTTGGGATTTTTTTTTCCGTCTGTGTATGTTCAGAAGATGTGAAATGTGCATTACACAAGAGTGTCAACACTTCCAGCATCTTTTATAAGGTAAGCTAATGAATTACGACACATTTAAATGCTTAGCACATACAAGTTTATGAAGCGTAATTATTGTGAAATAGTCCGCGGCCGACGGTCGAACAATGCCAGGAGCTGACCTCTCGCTCGCCGCGAGCAGTTTCTTCCTTGTAGCGCTAACAGTGGGTTGCGTTTCCCGGCGAACGCCCTGTATATGCCACATGTAACCAACCAACCCCGATCAATAATATTTTCTAATTTAGAATAAAGGTTGTTTATTTTAAAGTTAATTATAAATTTCCTGTTCTCTTGCAGTAGTGAGTCAAACAGTAATAAAGAAGCTTTGTTTCGGAACTTGAGAATCCATTGTTGTTGCGCCCAAAAAAGGCTCGCAGCTGCCGCGCAGTGCGATACACTCGTAACATAGCTACATTACATTCATGGCAGTCCGCGGGAGGTTGTTGAACAAGTGGCATAGGGATGTAGGTGCCGAGGCACCAGCCTGAAGTTTGAATGTTTGATTGGAATGAAAGACGTATAGATGAGTTGAAAAAATATTAACAGTAAACGAACTTTCTGAAGATTTTGCGTTGTTTTAATCTGTGCTGCAACAAGTACGTAATAAATTGAATTGAGTGCATATTTTATAATTATTTACTACAATTGAATTGCTAAAACAGTAAAAAATTAAGGTAAGTGTATTTGGTAAAGAGAAGAGTGGAGGCAACAATCTACTGCAACGCTCGAAACAAAAGAGGGCCGTCTGTAAGAAGTGTAACTGACAATCCTTGCATCTAACTATCCAGTGCAAACACTGGACAAATACTTAATTAGAAAATTACAAGCCATAAACAAGGCTTTGCGGAACCAGATAGGATCTCTTCATTTTCTTTTTCTTATTTTGCTTATGACTAAACGGCTTGTCGACGTCGAGATCATTAGAGGCGGGAAAGAACTGGGTGCAAGCAACGGGAACGAATTTGGCCATCGCCTTTTGATGTAAGTATCTCGGCATTTTGCCTGGAGTGATTTGGTGAAATAATGGAAAACCCAAAAATTAATACCCAGACGGGTATTCGAACCCGCGTCTTCCCGAATGCGAGACCATAGCGGGGACTATTCGTAAATAAATGTATATATACATAATAATGCTATGTTTTCAATGTTATTACTTTCTCTCTTAAAGATCTTCCCTACCATCAACGCCTTGCATATTGAACAGAAAATTTATTTCATTTACATAGTAGCGCTAAATATATAGAGCGGTCAGATGTCTCAGTGGCTATGGTGTCTAAATGGAGATCGAAAGGATCTTGCTTCGAATCCCTGTCTCAGCGGGGAATGTCAGAGAGCCATAACAGGACCTTCACCTCTGGCATAGCTTGTTGTGCAATGTGAAGTACGCCAGAGCGCATCCGTGGTTTGAATTCCAAGTTAAACTGTAAGGTTACCGGCTTACGTTAAGAAAGCCACAATCCTGGTGCATGCGTCGCAAGTATAAATTTTGTCAATCGGCGGCCGTTATTATTATACTACATAATTAAATCAGAAAACGGCTGTGTCTGTTTGAAATGACATCA
Source organism: Vandiemenella viatica (assembly GCA_031002005.1). Lineage (NCBI taxonomy): Eukaryota > Metazoa > Arthropoda > Insecta > Orthoptera > Morabidae > Vandiemenella > Vandiemenella viatica. The sequence continues at coordinate 255,643,264 of CM061919.1, forward strand.
GTCAAAAACTACTTAACCGATTAAGATGGGGCGTTCACAGTTTGAAAGATTCTGGTCTTGCTTAAAATCTGCTATATGTCTTAGGTTCCTACGCGAGCGAATATGGGAGCGGGAAATAATAAACTCAACAGTTACGCAGGACCAGAGATGCACACAACATCCGAGATAACTTCGTAGCCATATTACAGGAATTATTTTTTTTGTGCTACTAATTATTCGTTTATACTAAATAAGCGTTTACGATTTCACATTTCCTTTTCTTTCACGTCTAAGAATTATGAATACGCATTTATGAAATTACGAAATGTGGAACTAAAGAATTTACAGAATTAATTCATTTTTAATTTTTATTTATTCCATTTGTTTATTATTTTCATTTTTCAGTGCTTGGGGCGTTTCGATGTAATTTTAACTGCGAGTTTCGTATTTGACTTTAAAATATACTCCAGTAATTTCTCCTCTCACTATAAAATAGGAGCGGGTGGGTGGGGGGGGGGGGGGTAGTTTCATAAGGTTTTCTTCCAATGAAATCGCGGATAATAATTTACCGAAGAGATATTTGTTGGGTGTCAAAGGTTGGTAGCTTGCAGTCTAGCTTAAAATCGTCAGAGCGAGAAAATATGAGAGATCAAATGTGAGAGAAATATTGCATAGGCCTAATACAGTAAATAAAATAATTTGAAGGGTTCAGGAATAGCTCAAAATAACCAGAGCGGGAATATTGGAGATGCAATTTCAGAGAGTTATTGTATGATAAATAAAATAATTAGAATAGTTTAAAAATAAAATAATTAGAATAGTTTAAAAATAAAATACAAACCTTTTTTATTTCTTACTTGTGGCTTTACGCCTCGTAGACGTCGAGGTCATTAGAGGCTGGATGGAATTGGGAACAAGGGACGGGAAGGAATTCGGCCATGACCATTTTGGAGGAAGCATCCAGGCGTTCGCCTGGAGTGAATTGGGGAAACCATGGAAAACTCAAATCTGGATGCCCGGACGGGGATTCGAACCGGCGCCTTGCCGAATGCGAGGACAGAACGTTCGAGTCAAATTTCCTACCAGTGGATTTAATGACATTTTTTTTTTTTTTTTTTTTTTTTACGCTTCATGTCTCTTTTTAACATCGAGGTCTTTCGAGACGGGAAAGGATGGGGGGCAAGGATGGCGGGCAAGGATGGGGGCAAGGAATGGGAAGGATTTCGACCATGGCCTTTTGAAGGAAGCATCCCGGCATTTGCCTGGAGTGATTTGGGAAACCATGGAAAACCCAAATCTGGATGCCCGGACGGGGATTCAAACCGCCGTCCTCCCGAATGCGAGGCGAGATTTAATAACACCTCGTTCATCACACCGATATATGATTTATTGTTGTCAAGGAAATTTTCCATTGATACAGGAGCAGGTAGATGAAATATCAGAGAATAAATATAATTCGAAAGTTACAGGAGTATTTAGAAAATAAAATACAAACTTTCGACTTAAATTTCCTAACAATGGATTTAATAACACGTCGCCCATCACACTGATATATGATTTACAGTTGTCAAAAGGAATCTGCCAATGATAAAGGAGCAGATATGCAGTGAGACATCATTACTTGGATAGCCCACTCCTTTTGTGCGAAACGCCAAGTGTAACACTTTCGTTATAGCACCGGTGTCATCTGGGGAAGTAGAAATGGGTCTGTTACTGCAGGGATATAACCTGCACAGCTGTGTAATAACGTTCCAGAGTAACGAACGCTGCAGGTACTTGGGCGCGCTTTACGAGAGATATGTTCCACTGCGCCGGGACTTTTAGATTCCTGCGAGAGGTGAATCCCACTCGAGGGTCATCTGCCGTGAGTGGCGCCACAAGCGCTGCAGCTCGTTTAGCTGCGATAATCCCTTTCCGTTGCGCTGCCGTCTCCATTCCTAGACGATGCGACCCCCTCTACCTGCTCACTTTAACGAGACTCTGCAGCCCCAGCAACCCGTGACGAGCGGAGTGGAAGAGCCGATTTCTGCATCCATTCCGTATTGTGATACCTAAAGATATATACATGTGGTAAAACTGTTAGTAACTGTAAGAAGAAACCGAGCATGATGGGTGAGCGGTTAACGCTCTGGCCTTGTGGAGGACGGCGGTTCGCATCCCCGTACGGGCACCCAAATTTGAATTTCCATGATTTACCCAAGTCACTCCAGGCGAATGCAAGGATGCTTCCTTCAAAAGGCCATGGCCAAATTCCATAAGCAAAAAAAAAAAAAAAAAAAAAAAAAAAAAAAAAAAAAAAAAAAAAAAAAAAGCAGAGGTAGGGTTAAATCTTATATATAAAAATGAATGTTTGTTTATTTGTATGATCGTCTTCTATGGGTTCCTATACCAATCATCCGATGACAATTAATCTTTGGTGGGTTATTATGTGCACGCGAGGGAAGGTGTCTGACAACAACAAAAAATCACCCACTCTATCCCTTTACAACCTTTAGTTGTACAAGAACCCAGATTTTTTTTATCCGATGTTGGAACTTTTCGCACGTTTACATTAAAATAAACAGAAAAATACTATTAACATTTGATTTTCAGAAACTCAAACCCTCTTTCCCTTTCCACCCCTGTAATTTATACCAATTTTTTTTTAATATATGTACACACCCACGAGTTTTATCCTGTATCCACGGAACTTTTCACACTTATACCTTACGGGGAAAAGAAACAAAAAATTACTGTATACATTTGATTTACGAAAATCCACCTCCTTTTCCCCTTTCCACCCCATCAATTTTTGTCAACGTTCTTTACACATACCCACAATTTTTATCCTCTATCGACGGAAATTTGCGTATGTATACTTTAATACCAACAGAAAAATACTGTTTACATTTGGTTTTTAGAAACCATACACCTCTCTCCCTTTCCACCCTCTTAATTTTTGTAAACGTTCTTTAAAACAAACCCATAGACTTAACACGATTTCAGTGGTCATTTGCACACTATACATTGAAAGAAACGGAAAAATATTGTCTAAAGATGATTTTCAGAAACATCTCTCACTCTTTCCACCCCATCAATATTTGTTAATGTTCTTTATGCAAAGCTACAGTTTCTTTCCGATTTTGATGGAACTTTGCACACGTATATTTAAAAGCGAACAGAAAACTACTGGCTATATTTGGTTTACAAAATCAAACTCCTCTCTCCCTTTACTCTCAATTATTTGGTATCTGTTAATGTGTCTGTTTTCTCTATTCGTACCAACTTAAGAAA